>JAPEVW010000125.1:310386-454875 GCA_027921565.1 Artemia sinica
GTGATTTTATTTTTCGTCATAAATATTGTTTTCCATATTAAATCAATTTATTCTTAATTGGCCAGGTTACCAAGATACTTTTGATATTTGTATTTTATTTTATCTCTGTTTTCTCTTAGTGGTCTATACAAGATCTCTGTTTTCTTTCAGTGGTTTGTACCATGACCAAAGTACCGCAGAAATAAACGAGAATGATATTTTGTCAACCAGGTTTGTCAAACAAGAATGAAAGTCAAATTTGTCTGGAATGACAAATTTTAAAACTGAATTCAGTACTGTCTTCACAGACGAAAAAAATAAAGGGTAAGTCGTTCAACACCATCTATAACATTCATAATCATATAATGTCTGATTAATACTTTATTCTTCCTTTTTACTTTCATTAGAAAGAAGCGTTTATTTCCAAGCAACGATCATTTGCATCGTTGCTTTTAAGATACGGTCCAAGTCAAATTTCTGTGGAAATGACAACTTTTAAAACTTAATGCAGTACCGTCATAAAGGACAAGAAAAAAGAAGGACAAGCTATTCAACGCTATCTATAATATTTATAATCATATAATATTTGTTTTATCGTTTAGTGTCACTTTGTACTTTAATTAGCAATAAGAGTATAATAAATATAAAATAAATAAAATCTTTATTTAGTTGAGAGTCATTTCCATAGATTTACAGCTTTAATTAATATTTTTAATAGACGACGTTTTCTTTACGACTTGATAAACATTTTTAAGGTTTGATCAATTCGTAAATGAAACGGGGTCTCTCGAAATGAATGAGTTTGAAAGAAAAGGCAATACTGTCTTCATGGATAATGAAAACTAGGGTAAGTCATTCAGCGTCATCTATAACACCATTTCCATTGATTTAAAACTTGGGGAAGTTGACTTGCAATTTTGGTAGGCTACTCAGTGTCAATACTGAAATCGTTATGTGACAGACTGCTATTCCCCCCTCAATTTGTTATTTTCATAAGCCACAGTTTTCTATTCTTTTGTTTGGAACTCCCATGTGTTAGTCTATTTTTTCCAATTGTTTTAACGGCAACGACACTAATATTCGGCACTCAATTACCGGCAATTACTTTTTTCAGTGAACCAAAGCCTGTATTTGTCTTCTATTTTTTAAAAGCTAAATAATATTTTGATAAAACTTGCTTTATCTGTTGTTTTCCGTCTATTACTTTCCGTCTAATTTGATAATTTAAGGAAGTTTCACCTAGGGATGTGTGTGTGTGTGTGGGGGGGGGGGGGGGGGTTTATGTTGTATCCAAAGGCATAGTTACTAGGCGTTTGGTCTTTTCGGGCAACCGTCTAGGGGTAAAAAAAAAAAAGCAGGCCTTCCGTGGTTGAAGTGGGAGGATGTTATAAAGAAAGATTTAAAGGAAATGAGAACTTCCCGGGAGGGTGTAAAGAGGAACCTTTGAATAGGTTTGGATGGAGGGGGAGCATGCTTAGCTGTGTTAGCCTCAAGCAGCTTGGTACTGTGGTGAGTTGTTAGTCGTAGAAGTAGTAGTAGTAGTAGTAATAGTAGTAGTAGAATTATTAGTGGTAGTAGTAGTAGTACAATGTAGTAGTAGTAGTACAATTAGTTCTACAATGTTGTGCAAACCCAGAATGCAAGTGTTCCTCTTTTGAAGAAGGTACCTTAGCAATAACTGAAAATTCTGCAACAAACAGACCAAAATTTAGATCTGCTGGTTTGAGATAACTAACCCCACTTGGGCAATGCAAACGCAAGGCTGGGAAGGCTACAGCTGAATATAATTTTACCAAAAGCTTTCTATTGAAATATGTTTCGAAAAAGTAGGTTTACTGTAGCTCACATGCATACTCATTGTAATATTTTCAATTATAAGCTGATGGGTGCTTTCAATATTTTGACCATAGGCTACAGCTAAGTACTTCATTGAATTACTTCGGGAATCATCAGATACTTTCATCGCCGTTGTCTAAGACCACAATTAGGGCTAATGGGATCACCAAAGTTAAACCAAAGACAAGTAAAGATAAAATCAAACAATTTTTTCAAAGAGAAAGAGAAATTACAAAGAATAACCAACTCAAACTCAAAACAAACATAATTACAACACATAGAAATAGAGTTAACACCCATTGTACCTTCTAAAGGCAAGAAAATAATTTGAACTTCACTTAAAACAATCTTTGTTTCGAGATAGGCCTATGTGTATCTTTTCTTATAATATCAAAAAAGAAAAATCTCCGTCACACAACCAAAGATTACAGAAAAGAACAAAGAAACGTAGATAACATACTAATTGCATAAAATATTAATTACTAATTAAATATTAATAATAATAACATAAAATTTTAATTCCTTAAAGTCTTGAAAATTTCAGATTTATTAAAATTATAAAAAAGGGAATGGTTTGAAGCCCCTTTGTTTTCTGTAAAGCGCAAGTTATTTTCGTCTCTTTTAAAGGCGCAGGGGGGGGGGGAGGTTTTCCTACTCCTCCTCAACGAATATTTTGCTTGTTTTGTGTTTTACATGGTCATTTAACGTAACTACTGTTTTTTTATTGATATATGTACGCTTAAAAATTTGTTTGACTTTATTACTGCCCTTTTTTGGTTTACTGTAGCTGTTGACTTATATTTCAAAACTTGTTTTATCGGAAAAGGGAGATTTCCTTACTTTTAATTCACACTCTTTTTTGTTATTGATCAACAAAGAACATATTAAGTCTTTAATCAGTTTTAGCTAACTATTTTTTGTGTTGACAAAATTTTGCAGCATTTTTAATGATAAAAAAAAAAATGATTATACAATAATACATTGGATTCTTTCATGAGGAAAAAAAAATCTGCATAATCTTTGTATTTCTTTAGGGCTGTCAGTATTCTAACTCCGATTTTGTTACAATCTTGAATATAGACAAATATTAATCAACTATCCCCCCACATGCCCGTAACTCCTTACTTGATTCCCAAAACTCTGGTGAGACATCACAGACGCGCTGCTTTAAAAACGTTTAATGCACGTATTTAAGTGCATGTTAAAACAGGTCGTGATAATTAATTGTAAGTAAGGACTGATGTGGCTCATTAGTAAACAAAAACTCTAAAAAAAGAAATTCAATATCCATAAATACTTAAAATAACTGGCTTATTATGTTGATTCCAAATATATAAGATCCATTGAGCTTAGTGCCACCTGTCTAAATTTATGAGTCTAAAAAAATTCGCCTAATTGTTGAAATGGGAGGGACACCCCCTATAGGTAAAAAAAAAAAAAAATCAAAATAAAAATTGCTCCATCAGAATTAATATATCAGAGAACTCCACTGTGGCTTCAACCTCCAATCTGCAAAAACGAGGAATTTGTATTTTTGCCAGAAGAAAGATCGTGAATGCATGTTTATTTGTTGTTGTTTTTTCCAAGGGTGATTGTTTACAGCTAATAGTTCCAGAATATTTGGTGAGGCCTCAGCCAAACAAAATTAAAAGATCTAGTAGTACCCTTTTTAAGTAGCCAAAGAGATTGAAAGTCATGAAATTTACTCATTTTTTAAACATAGTATTTGTTATTGGGAAGTATACAGACGTTTTTCGGAAGAGAGGGAGGGGTGAGTTTTTTGCAGAAGGAATTTTTATAGGGAGAATTATCTGTGGGGAGGGAAGTTTCCAGAGGTTGGACTTTCCAGAAAAAACTTTATTCTGGGGGAATTGCCTGAATTTCAATAGGAAATTATTTTTATTCGTCTTACTGTCTCTTTGCTGACTCAATTTCTCTTTGAGACAACTTAGTGTTGAAAATGTCTAGAAAATGTTTCTGAGGAACTCACCATTTTCCCGATGAAAGAGTGGCCAAAAAAGGTGACTCATTTGGAGATTCCTGCTTAAAGCATGGATCAATATATACGTCCCTGCCACATGCCATGCGCTGGGGCCTGACCTTGAAATCGGCTATATGGCTTTTTTCTTAACTGGCATATTGACAATTCTACACACTAAAACGGTCTAAAAAGGTTACAAGTTTAAGGAAGATTACAAGTCATTGGGACCTCTGCCGCTACATGTATTCCCTGGGAGCCCTCCATTTTCCCGAGCAAAGAGTAGCAAACAAAAGTGATTCATTTGGAGATTGTTACTTACAGTGAGTATTAATATATACGTACTCGCCATATGCCAAGTGCTGGGACCTGGCCTCGAAATCGACTACATAGTTGTTATTTTCTTCACGGGCATATTGACATTTGTAGCCTTGAACAATCAAAAAATTTCACAACTTTAAGGAAAAATTAGTATTTTCCCAGGGTGGTTGTATCAGGCCTATTGTGACTCCAAGACATAAAGAAGAGGCTCAAATTGTCTGTGGTTAGAAGATAAGCACAAATAAAAAGTAATATATACAATACTGCAAGGTAGCAATGCCGGGGTCTGGCCTTGAAATTGGCTACATAGCTCTTTTTTCCCTAAAACTGGCATATTAACATTACTGGCCACAAAAATTGATCTAAATAGTTAACAACCTCGAGAAATATTCAAATTTTTCCCAGAGTGGTTGCATTTAACCTATAGTGACGCCATGATATCAAGAAGAGGCTCACATTGTCTGCACTTAGATGATGATTGATAATGAGAATCCATATACAGAAGCATGCCGCGTAGCCGTGCCGCGGCATGACTAGCCGTGGCATTCGGTACTTTTTATATCTTTAAAGGCGCAGTAATTGTGTATGTATTTGTTAATGTATTTGTTATTTCTCGAAAATAGTTTCATATTATTTTTTTGGCAAAACTCCTTGGATTTCTCTGCCCTAAAAAAAAAAAAATTATTTATCGATAAAAGCTTCAAATTTTTTGGGGAAAGTTGGCATCCTGGTATTTTTCTGGCGTAAAAAGATTGATTTATACAGATCACAAGTTTGAGATAATTCGTTAAGAGCCTTAATTCCTTAAAGAAAAAACACCGTGAGTGACGTCATATTCACGGATATATTTCAAGAGCTTACATACGTATATTTACCTTAGTAGTGGGTTGTATGGGTTTTTGTGTCTATGATACAGGCAAAATTATACATTAAACATAATAAGCATAAAATACCAAAGGTAATGAGTCTTTTTGCATAAGGCGTTTTCAGCAGTTTCATAATAGGGCAAAAAATAATCACGAAGAACAAAGAAATATATGGTTAGATTACTTGCGACAATGACAATTACACCGAGTCAAAATTAAAAACGAAGACAATAGAATTCCCGGTTTAGAAGAAATATGTCTTTAGAAGACAAGTTACAGCGAGATACAGTTAGAATGCTTGCTTCAGTCACGATTAAAACGAGTCAAAAAACAAAAGTGAAGGACAAAGATATATCCGGTTCAAAGATAAGCGGCAGTAAGAAATAAAACAAGTAAAAAACAAAAGTGAAGAACAAAGAAATATGCGACTAGAAGACATGCAACAACGAGGAGTGGAACGAATTAACAATGAAAGTGAAGAACAAAATATATGCAGTTAAAAGATGTGACATAGCGACAAAAAAGAAACATGTGGTTAGAAAATAAGCGGAAGCAAGAATTACAAGAGATAGCGAGAAAGCAAGTATCAGAACGTGTCAAAAACGAAGTGAAGAGCAAAGAATTTGTGCTGCTAGAAGACTAGCGACACAAAAAATAAGAACAAGTCAAAATGATAGCGAAGAAGAAAAAAAAATGTTATGCTAGGAGAACAACGCCATCACAATCTTCGACACCAACAAAATGTGGCACATAGCCCAGAACAAACCGGGTCAAAGATGCCAAGAACTACATAACTATTAATAACAATCATTGGGACCCTTCAACGTTATATGAATTCTCTGTGGAGCCCTCAGTTTTCCCGAGGCAAAAGCAAAAAACAAAGGTGACGCCCTTGGATGTTGCTGCTTACAACGAGATTCGATATATAGAAGCCTGTCCCATGCCAAGTGTCAGGACACAGCCTCAAATTCGGCTAAATAGTCATGTTTTCTTAAGACGGGCATATTGAAACTACTGGCCATGCAAACGATCTAAAAAGGTTCTAAACTTTAAGACAGAATTTGGGTTTTGCCAGGGGGTGGTTGTATCGAAAAATATGGTGACGCCATGATGGTGATCAAGAAGAGGCACACTTTGTCTGCGGTTGAAGACAAGCGACAACGACCATACAATATATATTTTAACCTTAGAATTGGATTATTATAAGAGATTTCCTATGTGTTCTTCTCATACAAAAACCCTTCCCATAAGTTATAAACCCCCTTTAATAAGTTATGCCCCAGGGCATTACTTATAATGCCTACCCCTGGGCCCTGGTGGGCTGTGTCAACACCGGAGTTTTTTGTTATCAGAACTTTGAACTATTTTACCATAATGTCTATCCCAAAATTTTTTATCTGATGCATTTAGGGCGTAGAGGAGGGAGAGAGGCTAGTTGCCCTTCAATCTCTTTTGACTCTTAAAAAGTGAACAAGAACTTTCAATTTTCAATCAAATGAGCCCTCTCTAAAGTTTATACGAGCATCCCTTTTATAAGAAGTAATATGAAGGATTGGGAGAATCCTTAAATTACAACCCTTGCCCTGAGGGCTTTGGGGGAGTTGTAATCCTCAAAGACCTAATTTCCAGAACTTAAAACTACGTTTAATAAAATGGCTGTCTTAAAATTTGATTGGATGTGTTTGGGGAAAAGGTGGGCGTGAGAGGGGGGTTAGTTGCCCTCAAATCACTTTCGACTATTACAAAGGTTTTTATGGGAGGGGCACTAGCCGCCCCCCCCACGCCCATCATTTCCCCAAACACATTCAATCAAACTTTTGAGATAGCCATTTTGTTCAGTGTAGTTGATTTCCAGATAGAAAATATGTTTTTGAGGAGAACACTCCCCCACAACCCTCAGGGAAAGAATTTTAAGTTATGCCCAGGGGGCATATTAGGTTTTTATAGAAGGCGCTGTCGTAGAAACTTCAAAATAGGCACATTCAATTGGAAATTCAAAGGGCTAGTGCCCTTTTTAATAGTCAAAAGTGATTGGAGAGCAACTAGCCCTCCCCCCCCACGCCCTACATTCCCCCAAAACACATCCAATCAAAATTTTGAGATAGCCATTTTGTTCAGCGTAGTTGATTTCCAGATAGAAAATATGTTTTTGAGGAGGACAATCCCCCCCCACAACCCTCAGGGCAAGGCTTTTAAGTTATGCCCTGGGGCATATAAGGTTTTTATAGAAGGCGGTGTCGTAGAAACTTCAAAAAAGGCTCATTCGATTCGAAATTCTGAGGGCTAGTGCCCTTTTTAATAGTCGAAAGTGATTTGAGGGCAACTAACCCCCCTCTCACGCCCACCTTTTCCCCAAACACATGCAATCAAAATTTTAAGACAGCCATTTTATTAAACGTAGTTTTAAGTTCGAGAAATTAGGTCTTTGAGGATTACAACTCCCCCAAAGCCCTCAGGGCAAGGGTTGTAATTTAAGGATTCTCCGAATCCTTCATATTACTTCTTATAAAAAGGATGCTCGTATAAACTTTGGAGAGGGCTCATTTGATTGAAAATTGAAAGTTCTTGTTCACTTTTTAAGAGTCAAAAGAGATTGAAGGGCAACTAGCCCCTCTCCCTCCTCTACGCCCTAAATGCATCAGATAAAAATTTTGGGATAGAAATTTTGGTAAAATAGTTCAACGTTCTGATAACAAAAAACTCCGGTTTCGACACAGCCCACCAGGGCCCAGGGGTAAGGCGTTATAAGTAATGCCCTGGGGCATAACTTATTAAGGGGGGTTTATAACTTATGAGAAGGGTTTTTGTATGGGAAGAACACATAGGAAATCTTTTATAATTATCCAATTCTAAGGTTAAAATACATACTCTGTGATAGATGCAAAATTTCTTTGGCACACAAATTCCTATTAAGGTCAATTCCAAATAGTCGTGATCCCTTTGTGTCAGCAAGTGAAATAGTCTAAACCCCCTTATTGGAGCTATTTTTTAAATCCATTCATTGTTGTCAATCGCTGTCCACAAGTTATGTAAGCTGTCTATTGTTCATATATAAGGTTTTATCAAAGAGGTAATCGTATAGACTTTGAAAAAAAGCCTCATTCGATTTAAATTGAAAGTTCTAGATCTATTTTTTAAAGTCAAGAATAATCAGACAGTAAGCGACCCCCCCCCCATGTCATAAAAACTTGAAATTTTTTTGCAATCAAAAACGAACAAAAATTAATTAAAAAAAAAACTTTCTGAAAAATAAGTTTTTCAAAGAAAAGTAAAGGCCATTTTAAATTTAAGCTCAGGAGAAACAAATACCTGTTAAATTCAAACTCAAAACGACCAGAAATTACTATTAAAGAATAAATGAAACCCAAACGAACAGAAACTAAATAAACAATCATAGCAAAAAACATACAACAAGTAATAATATAAATCAATAAATAGATCTTAAAGCGACTAATGCTTAGATTGAATATGAAAATCAAGCTTAAACGAAAACAAATATTTTGCTATTAAAGTATAAATGAAACTTAAAAAGAACAGAAATTAAATAAACAATCAATGCGAACAAACATACAATATATATTAGTGTAAATGAATAAATAAATCTTAAACGAGTGAAACTTAAATTGAATATGCAAATCAAGTTTGAATCGAATAAAAATAACTACGAACAAGAGTTTGGGTATTGTCTCACTGCAGAAGCCTAAAAACTACTGTGTCATTGGCGCTTTACTGAAAACGAATTATATTACAAATGCTTTCTTTTTGTACTTAATATTGAAAAATAAGTATTAAAATTACAGTAAAATTTTGAACTGATGAGCTTTTAGCGATTAATATCATTATGCATCAAATATTCAGTTTAATTTATTAGTTCTTATCAAGATTGGTCAAGACAAATATAGTTTCACTACAAGCAAAATTTGGATACTCTGCCCCCTTCTTTAACTGTAAAAAACCTAAAGCCTTCTGCGTCATTAGTGCTTCACTGAAAACGAATTACTCGTATATTACAAATTTATTATTTTCCAGTTCTTACAGCATTGAAAATGAAAATAAAAATTACAGTGAAAAAAAATATTGAACTGATGGATCTGTCAACAATTAATATTATATATATATCTAATATTCAATTTGATTTTCTTTATACTATCCAAGACTGTTCAAGACTCATAAAGTTTTGCCATTTTTTTTAACTCTGCCATTTTTTGTAACTAATCGTGTTATTTGTTATGAAAACATTCTATGGCTTCAAGGCATTTCTATTTGAGCAAAAAACTGCACCTCAAACTTTGTGGAACATGCATTTTCTTGAAGGAAACACCAAAATATAATAAAATGTCAAGTTTCGGAGTGTTCCACCACTCGCAAGCAAGTGCCATTGGTATTTTTGAATCCGCATGGTCAATTTAGGGGGTGGAGGGTAGGCTAATTCTCGTATCAGCCCCATTCCGTTGTGGTATGGTTCACATTTTCAACACCTGGCGTCCGGACTATCATATAATCTACCAAGCATACAACTACCCCAAATCAGTATCAATAAATAAATGAAACCCAAAACGAACAAACATTAAAATAAATATTAGAGTCAAACTCGAAACGAGCATAAATTAATGTGAGTAGGGTTCAAAACCCCTATGCTTTCTAAAAGCCAGAATATAATTTGTACTTTACTGAAAAAAATTCAAATGAGTTTACTGAAAAAAAATGTGCATTGTCAATTTAATATACATATGCTGATATTTATTCACTAAAATCTTAATTAATTTTTGATTTCTTAAAGTTACAAAAGTGAAAATATTTCAAAGAATTGTTTTCAGTAAAGCGCCAATGACGCAGTAGGTTTTAGGTTTCTGCAGTGAGACGATACCCAAACTCTTGTTTGTAGTTATTTTTATTCGATTCAAACTTTATTTGCATATTCAATTTAAGTTTCACTCGTTTTTAAGATTTATTTATTCATTTACATTAATATATATTGTATGTTTGTTTGCATTGATTGTTTATTTAATTCCTGTTCGTTTTTAAGTTTCATTTATACTTTAATAGCAAAATATTTGTTGTCGTTTTAAGCTTGATTTTCATATTCAATCTAAGCATTACTCACTTTAAGATCTATTTATTCATTTATATTATTACTTGTTGTCTGTTTATTGCTATGATTGTTTATTTAATTCTGTTTGTTTTGTGTTTCATTTATTCTTTAATAGTAATTTCTGGTCGTTTTGAGTTTGAATTTTAACAAGGTATTTATATCTCCTGAGCTTAATTTTTAAATGGCCTTTACTTTTTCTTTGAAAAACTTATTTTTCGGAAAGTTTTTTTTAATTAATTACAATAATAACCATGCCAAACTCAAAACGAGCAAAAGTACCAAAGACAAGAGTAAGGCTAGTTTCTCTCTGTGTCTTCTAAGGACGAGGGTGGGATACAAAATTTCCTTTATCAGTCTTCAGTCTTTTTGAGCTATGTCTTCTCTTTCGTATGAAAAAAAAAAGATCATTATAGCCAAGATTATTGAAAATAACAACTAAAAGTGGATTAACTGTTTAATATGTACTAATATTAATTCCTGTAAATTATAATTGTTTTAGATTTATTAAACTATAAAAGAGAAAATTAAAAAACTATTCAGTAAAGCGCAATTTATTTTCTAATCCTTGGAATGCGAATGGGGCGTTACTCTATTGCTCTTTTGTCGTAGAATTTTCTTGTTTAGAATTTGTGATTTCTTAAGGGATTTTATCTTTTTTAAGTGTTTAGAGTTTTGCTGTATATTATTATTGTTGTTCATTTCGAGCTGTATTTATTTATTGATAGTTATTTATGATAGTTTTACGCTTTGAAAGCTATTTTATTTAATTTCTACACATTTTTGGTTTAATATTGCTCTTCATTTTCTTTTGAAAATTTATTTTGTGGGAAAGCTTTTTTTTTTTTTTAAATTAGTTTCAGTTTGCTTCCAATTGAGATCGTCTTTTTCAGTTTTAAATAAAGGAACGGTTTACATCGTTTTTGTTTTCTCTATGAGAGTAAAGATTTTGGTTTACTAAGTAAACATTGAACAAAATTTTTGAAACAATTTTTATGGTTTATGGGTCAAAAAATTTTGGCAGGTAGGAGTTTGAAAAACTCTACAATTAAATCCTCTAATACGCTGAATCTTATGGTTTGATTTTCATTAATATCCTTTGACTTTTAGGGGGGCTTTCACCCTTTTTTTCAAAAATCTAGCAAATTTTCCAAAGCTAGCAGCCTTTGGTGGGTAATATTAAACTTAATGACTGTTATATATGTGAAATTAGCAGAATAATACATATTGTCATTTTCTTCCATAAGGATGACTGCTATTTGTAAGGCAATAACAAATTTTTTCAAACACGATAAGAGTTTTGCTTAAATATTGAGGGAACGAAATGAGGGAAGTTGCTTTAATATGTGCAGGATTTTTTTTTGTCTCTTTTATCCTTCAGTGTCACTTTTACTTTTCTTAGAAGAAAAGTATATTTTAATTCATTTCATTAAAGAGCTTTTACTTTTAAGGTACGATCCAATTCAAATTTGTTTTTTAACCCAAATTTGACAACGATTGTACCTTAAAAGTCAGAGACGAGTACAACACAAAACTTGCTACCGAGGCAGAGTAGATACGAGCTTTTGTGAGACGGCTGAACTGGGGTTTGTGGAATATTGTTCTCAGAAGACGGTCAAAAACGACGTTCGCCTTTGCCACCCTTGCTAATATCTCTGCATCTAGATTTCCATTTGAGCAGACAATGGTAGGTGAACCGCTTGACTATTTCAACATCTTGGCCACATACTTCTATAGTTGTCAAGAGGCTGCATGGTGTCTTGTCCTCAGGCAATATTTGGTTTTGTCGAGTTTACATTTAAACCAAGCTTTTCTGCAGCAGATGCTAGCGTTATCAAGGCAGTCTTGATGTCAGCAAGATTTCCGCATATCGATGCATCATCGTCAGCGAAGTCAAAATCTGACAGAACTCTTCCAGCAATACAACTTACCCTTCTTTTTTCTTGTCCGTTATGACAGTTTTCAAACAGTTCGTGATAACGAACTGTAAGTAAGGAGCAACCTGGCTCAATAGTAACCGAAACTCTAAAAAACTCTAAGAAACTGTATCGAAAGGTACGTGCCTGAGAAAATTTGACTGATTTTCGAAAAAAAAGGGGGAAAAACTCCCCAAAAGCTATAGAACCTTAATAAAAATCACACACGATCAGATTCAGCATATCAGAGAATCCTACTGTAGAGCTTTCAAGCTCCTATCTGCAAAAATGTGGAATTTTTTGCATTTTTTTGCCAGAAGAAAGATCACGGATGCGTGTTTATTTGTTTTTTTTGTTTTGTGTTTTTTTTTTTTTGTTTATTTTTCCCAGGGGTAATCGCATCGACCCAGTTGTCTTAGAATATCGCGGGAGGGCTCATTCGAACGGAAATTAAAAGCTCTAATGCCCTTTTTAAGTGACAAAGAAAATGGAGGGCAACTAGGCCCCTCCCAAGCTCATTTTTTTTTTTTTCCCAAATTCACCCAATCAAAATTTTGAGATACCATTTTGTTCAGCATGATCGATAGTATTATAACTATGTCTTTGAGAATGACTTAATCCCCCACAGTGTCCGGGGGAAGGGCTGCAATTTATGAACTTTGCCCATTGTTTAAATATAGTATCGTTTATTGGGAAGTATAAAGACGTTTTCAGGGAGGATTTTTCTGGTAATGGAGGGGGGGGGGTAATTTTTACTAATAAAAACGTTCGTAAATAAAATTAAACAACTTTCGAGAAAGCCATTTTAACCATATAAAAGTAAAATTAATATGCAAATTTTGTTTTAATTATTCATGTAGGTTGAGCCAAAATAAAAACCTGCATTAATTCAAAAACGTTCAGAAATTAAATAAAAAAACAAGTTTTTTTAACTGAAAGTAAGGAGCGACATTAAAACTTAAAACGAACAGAAATTATTCCATATATGAATGGGTTGTCCTCTCCTCAACACCTCACTCTTTACGCTAAAGTTAGACTCTTTATCACAACTTTATTTTTTTAAACAATAAAAAAATTTAGCGTAAAGAGCGAGGCGTTGAGGAGGGGACGGCCCCTTTCATATACGGAATAATTTCTGTTCGTTTTAAGTTTTAATGTCGCTCCTTACTTTCAGTTTAAAAAAACTTGTTTTTTTTACTTAATTTTTAGAATAGAATCGTCTTAACGGACAAGAAAAAAGAAGTGTAAGTAATTCAACACCATCTATACCATTCATAATCATATAATGTTTGTTTTATCGTTTAGTTTCACTTTTAACTTTCAATAGCAAAAAGTGTTTATTTAGTTGAGAGTCATTTCTATAGATTTACAGCTTTAATTATAATAGACGATATTTCCTTTACAACTTGATCATAGTTTTTTATTTTATGATCAAGTCGTAAATGAGATGTCGTCTAACAAAATGAATACGCTTGAAAACAAAGGTAGTACTGTCTTTATAGATGACGAAAACAAGGGTGAGTTATTCAACATTATCTATAGTATCGTTTCCATGGATCTACAATTTATATAAGTTAACTTACAACATGTGTAGGATACTCAATGCCAACACTGAAAATGACTATATGACAGACTGCTTATAGCCCCTTCAATTTGTTATTGTCATAAGCCGTATTTTTCTCATCTGTTTGGAACTCCCGTACGTTAGTGAATTTTCTTTTATTTTCCATAGTCTAGTAGTAGTAGTAGTAGTATTAGCAGTCGTAGTAGTAGTGGTAGCAGTAGCAGCAGTAGTAGTAGTTTTAGTAGCATTAATAGTAGTAGTAGTATTAGTAGTAGTCATTGCAATTGTAGTCATAGCAGTCGTAGTAGTTGTAGTAGCAGTATTAGCAGTAGAAGTAGTAGTAGTAGTAATAGTAGTAGTAGTAGTTCTAGTAGTAGTAGTAATAGTAGTAGTAGTAGTAGTAGTAATAGTAGTTCTAGTATTAGTAGTAATAGTAGTAGTAGTAGTAGTAGTAGTAGTAGTAGTAGTAGTAGGCACCGTAGTAGCAGTTGCAAGCAGTCAAAGTAGCAGTTCAAGTTATCACAGTTGCATGAAGCCGCAGTCACAGTTTTGAGTAGGCAGAGTAGCATTCACAAATAATTGAAGACGCAAATAGTCATATTCATCTTTACAATCACAGTCACCAGTATTTGTAATCGCTATCGTAGGTGGCTGCACACGCAAGTAGTTAATGCAATAGAAATAATCTGTAGTCACAATCTTAGCTTCATTCGCTGGTAGTTACAGACACAGTTACCGTTAGCTCGAGTCTTAATTGCACGAAGTTGGAGTCACAATTAGTCACAGCTAAATCTATTCGCAGTAGCAAGTAGTTTCAAACACACACAGTCACGAGCATTTGCCGTTGTATATAGTTGTAATATCGGTAATAGCAGTAGTAATAGCTACAGCATTAGTGAAAGAAGTGGTATAAGTAGCAGTGGTAGTTTTTGTTGCCCAAAAAGGCTCAATTTAACGCCCTCCTCTGGTCCTGGGAAATTCCTAATTTTAGTTTTTTAACAACCTGCATAAACATACTGCATTTTAGTATGGTTCAACATAAAACGAACATCCCCTAAGAGTGTCACCCTTAATGTTGTTAGTTATTCGAGATGTATTTCTGATACGTCCTTTTCATGTTGGCATTTAGCTAAACCTCCACCCTCAATATACCCATATCTTTGAATATCCACCAGCCTTTTGCTGAATGTTTTTGGTCGTTTTCTAAGAATAAGACGAATTTCCTCTAACTTGCAGCCTTCCATAAGTAATCATAACCCTGATATATTTCGTATATGTTTTATAGTATCATTTATTTTTTAAATCAAAGTTCTGTTTTTTAGTCTCAGCTTAGTCTCAGTCTTATATTATCGGTCACTAGTAGACCAATTCGCTTTTATTTTACAGCAACCGCAAACTATTTGACCAGTTTTTTTTTTTGTCTTTTTCAACTAAAAAAGGCTGCAAAGATGTTTACATTTGTCATTTTCCGTTTTTTCTTTCAATAATTTAGGACTTAATCCTTACACAATCATGATAGCCTGTAACATATAACGTTGGTAAAGTAAATTTTGTTACCTACCAAACATTAAATTTTTTTAATTTTGAACAAGTATTTGTCTATTTTGTGTAACCACAATCTTGAAAGCTAAAACCAGAAACTCTCGAATTCTAAATTTCAAAAAAATTTAGGTGTTCCCCTCAAATTTTTAGGCAGTACTATACCCTCTTATAAAGGGTGCGCCCTTCTTACAATAATATACGAAACGTAAGGAATAATATTAAATGTTGCTATTTAATTATAATATAAGCACTGTATAATAATAAAATATTATCATTTAAGTACTATATAATATTATTATTATAGTACTTATGTATTAGCCAGAACACAGTTGAGAATTTTGTTTATAAGTTTGCTCTGATTTCTCAGGAGACAAACCCAAGCCCAACATTGAGCCAGGATCAACAATCGTTTCTGATTGTTGGAGGGGCTACAACACAACTGAGCAGGATCAAGCAGAATTTACACACTTGACTGTGCACCACAGTCATCGGCACATAATCTGGTGCATCTACCCAAAAAGTAGAGAGAATGTGGGGTTCCCTAGAGTGGAGGAATAAACAGCAACGAGGTACACCCCACAATCATTTAAAATCATATCTAGCGGAATACATTTTGGTGGGTAGCAGCAATGGCAGAAGGCAGAGCTTATTTTCACGTGATTCTTAGTAACATTTATCCGTTCTGGGCGCATAATTCTCACTTATAGTTCCCATAGTTTTGTTAATAAAGTATTATATCTTCATCATATTTTGATATATTTCATTAGGATTAATCTAACTTCAGTTCTCGATTGTATACTGGCTAATACACAAGTACCAAAATATATAAAGTCATAATATAATAAAGGGAAAGCACAACACCAAATATATTATCCACAATGATATTAATTTTCATTGACAAAAATATTATACAAATCTACTGGAAATAAATGAGCAATTATTCAGAACCTAGGGTAATCTTAACGTAGGTTAAACAGTCAATGTTTAAGTCAAGGTAAATGCTTGGATTTAGAATATTTTAAAGTGTTAGGTCTTTGAATATTCTTACTTTAAACTTAAGCAACTGTCGGTCATTTTTAGTACAACCGATTTTTTCCCGATGCTTCAAAAATCATTTTTGTCTTGATAATTTGAGGTTAGATTTTCAAATCTTAGGAAACCAGCCTTCGTGCTAATCACTGACAGGATAAAGATTGCTTGTAATTTAGTACGACGGATGTGTAAAATTAATAAAACCGAAAATTTAATAATTCTCACTTGGCTCTCTTGTTTGATTTGATGATTTCCAGTTGTTCAGCAATTTCTGTGTAGATTTGTGCTCTCACCATCTGAGAAAATGTTTTTGACAATATTAGTAAGCAGTGTATTATTTTGAATCTTTGTTATTGTCCCCATTGAGGACTCAGTGTTGACCAACTCTACCCAATCTTTGGATCAACAAGCATGCATTTTTGCATTCAAAATGGGATACTTAAATGATTCTCTATTAATTGGC
Organism: Artemia sinica; assembly: GCA_027921565.1. Lineage (NCBI taxonomy): Eukaryota > Metazoa > Arthropoda > Branchiopoda > Anostraca > Artemiidae > Artemia > Artemia sinica. Next base: position 326,973 of record JAPEVW010000125.1, read on the forward strand.
AGATCTTTAACAGATCGATTCTTGGGAACCAGTTTTTTTATTTAAATGTGGAAATATTCTGTTTCTTCTGTCACTAAAAAGCTGTAGTAGATAATGGAATTACGTGTTTCAGATCAGATATTGGCCAGAAGTTTAGCCGAACTCAATTCCTCAACTAAAATCGGTGGTCCCACTTACCGAGAAATTTACATACCTACCTTACTGGCTGAGAAGAAAAGGGCTATTTTGTTCACGTGATCACTTTTGAACTGGCTCTACAAGGATTAACCTAAATAAAACTTAGGACATTTATAAGTTGTAAGATTCAAATCCTGCATGAAGATCAATTAAATTTTTATTTAAATTAGAAACATCAAAAATTGGTTTATATGTATGGTTTTTTACTCATTCACGAGTTTGACAAACATTTTCGAAGGGGGGGGGATTAAACCTACAACTCTCCTCTGTTTACGGTCTTGGCTGTTACTCTCCCTAATACAGTGTAGATAATAGTTTCATTGACACTCCTCATGTCTTGGCTAAGTTGTTTGGCTAGGTGGACTTTCCGTTCTGGCTAAGGGGTTAGCGCGCTGTGTTGTCGATTCCTTGTGTGAGGGCACAGGTTTGATCCCTGGCATGGCCAGGTTATTTGCTTTAGGATGTTGATCAGTGGCGTTACTCTGTAGACTCAGCCAAAGTCGACCCAGCTGATGGGTACCTGGATAAATCTTGAGATTTTAAGCAGGAATGTGTACGAAATCACAGGATGGTTGGCTCCCAGCCCCCCTCGCATTTCCTGGCTAAAGGGCCATGAAACAAAGATCAGCACCAACGGGTGGGAACTTGAGTGTCTAGTGCAATCATACCTACTTACTTACCCTTTATGTCCTCTGAAGACAAGAATAAAATCTGCACTTTACTGAAAAAAAAAGGAATGTGAATTTACAGTTTAACATCCCATATACTGATATTTATTCTATAAGGTCTTAATAATTTTTTTATTTATCAAAGATAAAAGTAAAAAGATTTAAAATATATTTCGCTTTCAGTAAACTGCAGATAATATTCTGGTCTTCAGTCGGCATTGGAGGTGACACCCATAGGGGATTACTCCAACTCGTGTTAATATCTACTTTTTAGTTTGACTGAGTTATTTATTGTAATTTCTATTCCTTTTGGGTTTCAATTATTTGTTGGGTCTTGATTAGTGGTCATTTTACGTTTTGGGAAATTATTTGGCTTTATTTCTGCTCAGTTTTTGGTTGATAGAGTTCATTATTTATCTTTGAAAAGTTATTTTGTAGCAAAAGTTTTTTTACCTTAGTCCATAGGTTGACCTAGTTCATAAAATTCTAGGATCACAGGTAAACGAAATAGCAGATGAAGTGGGGGAATTGATAAGTCTTGATGGGCCTATTGTTTCCATTCCTCACAATTACTCTGAAACAATTATTTTGAAATGGACCCAAGAGAGGGTGGAACAGAATCAGAAAAGAGAGATAAAATATAAAGAAACAAAGTAAATAATACTCGAAAAATAGTACAAAGATGTAGTTGTAAGATGTATATATTAAAATATTTTTACTTAACTTGGAGTATTTTTTTCAATCAACCGGAGGTTAGTTTCTGAATTGCCCTTAGAGCAAATGGATTGTGCCACTTGTTTTCTGTGAATTTGATGGAGCCCCATATACATTATTAATGAAACCAGTCAAGACAAAAAAATGTGGATTAAGTGCCCCTAGAGACTGTAAGAAGCTACAAATCCGTCGTTTCAGATACAGTACGACAAATGCCAATACTTTCTAGTTTCTGTGTGATTCCTTTTATATTTATCCTAATTGTAAAGTTAGAATTCCAGAATTTTTTCCAGTTTAGAACTCCGCTTTATAGTATTTTCTATGATTTAAAAAAACTACATGTTTTAATATCCGTCACATAAAGCTTTCATATATCAAGATGGCATTGCCAGTTCACTGGCCCCTCAAATTTCTTAGAATATTTATGTTCATTTTTTTTTGTGATTCCTTTCATATTTATCCTTATTGTAAAGTTAGAATTTCACGATTTTTTTCCAGTTTAAAACTCCGCTTTATAGCATTTTTCTATGATTTAAAAAAACTACATGTTTTAATTTCCGTCACATAAAGCTTTCATATATCAAGATGACATTGCCAGTTTACTGGCCCCTCAAATTTTCTTAGAATATTTATCTATATTTTTTTTGTGATTCCTTTCATATTTATCCTAATTGTAAAGTTAGAATATCACGATTTTTTTTTAGTTTAAAACTCCGCTTTATAGCATTTTCTATGATTAAAAAAAAACTACATGTGTTTTTAATATCCGTCACATAAAGCTTTCATATATCAAGATGACATTGCCAGGTCACTGGCCCCCTCAAATTTTCTTAGAATATTTATCTATATTTTTTCGATAAGTTTAGTCGTCCTAATCTCTGAGACTGATAATGATCTCCTTATTTATAAAAGATCAAACTGTTACCAAAGTGTAGATCAAACTCTGTTGGATAATTGCTTTTGGTTGACTTGGTCAAACACAATCTAGCTAGTGCGTCAAATGCTATATTTTCATTAATCTATTTGAATGTTTTTCAATTTATCACTGGATTTACAGTTTATCACTGTCTGTAAAAATCTACCAGAAGTGGTCTATGTAGAGGATGTGAAGGGGAGCAAAAATTTTGTGCAGCGTTGCCAGATAATGGCAATCCAAAACAAAGCTTTGGGGATAACAAGTGTCAGACATTGTAGTTCAGGAATCATGTCCGAAGTTTAGGTGAGGTTTGAACTATAATCAGTATAAAAGACATTGAGGTAAAACGAAAAAATAGTAAAAACAAAGAAAAACGAGGATTATACAAGCCAGTGAAAAATGTAGACTAAAATGCAATTATTTCGTTCAAGACTCCCTCTTGACCGTCCTCAGTACAGAATAATAACATAAAATTATTAGTAAAAATCCAAGGATACTATAAAAAAAAATCAAACCTTAAAGCAAAATACAACTAAAATTAGACGACCCTTTCCATGTAATGGTTAAATGTGCTTGCACCGTACATAAATGGGGTTTAAATAGGTTTCCCCAGTTTCTCTATTGAGAGCTACCTTTCGGTGAATGTACTTTTTTTATCTCTACTGCCTCCCTGAAAATTTTGGATGAGACCTCCATTATTGCCCCTATTAAAGGTCTCATCAAAGTTTTCAGGGAGGCAGTTGAGATAAAAAAAAAAAGGAACATTCACCGAAAGGTAGCTCTCAATAGAGAAACTGGAGAAACCTATTAAAACCCGTTTATAATGAACTAATTAACTCTGATCGTTTTTACTTAAATAAAAAAAAAATCACATTTTACAGCCTAACCTACTCTGTGATGAAGTTTTACCTGGGAAGCGTTTAGCTTTGAAAAATGCTCTGAATAAATAAAAAAATTGAATTCCCATTCAATACTGCATTTTTAATTCAGTTACCCTTTCACAGTTACATGGAAAGGGTCGTCAAATTTTAGTTGTGTTTTTGTTTTAAGGTTTGAAATTTTTATAGTATCCTTAGATTTTTATTAGGAATTTTATACGTTATTATCGTGCACTGAGGACGGTCAAGTGGAGGTCTTGACCGAAATATTTCCATTTTAGTCTATATTTTTCACTGGCTTGTATAACCCTCGTTTTTCTCTTTTTTACTAGTTTTTTCGTTTTATCATAATTAGCCAGTGTGGTCTCAGAAATTATTCAAGACATTGAGGCCAGAGAGAACGCAAACATATGACACGAGTCCTGAGCTTCAAACATATAAAATACTGAAATAAGAAGATTAGGCAATGAAACCTTTCAATAAATTTGATTGAGCACTGTATGATATGACAAATCGAATAAATGTCTTGAAAACATTGTAAGCATTGGTGAATTTACCATCAAAGTTTTCAAGGAACAGCAAAGACAATATCTTTTATTTCGTTTGTGTCAACTTTTTAATTTTTAGATCCTCAGGTTTTCTGGCTGTATACTCAGTGGATCATCTGCTGTTCCAAAGTTCGGTAAAGATACTAATCAGTCTTTTACTAATGTTTTCTACCTCTAAGGCTTTCCTACTTTTAATGTTTTACTTTGAAGGCAATTTAAGTACCTTTCAAAATCCTCCAGCTGTTGCTGATTCAATCCTTTACAGTCATAACCGTCTTCAGTTTAATCTTTAAGAATTAGGCCTACATATTATTGAATGTAATGCAGCCTCACTTTCAGTAAAAATTCTTATGCAATTTGACTTCTAGGAAAGAAAGTCTCGAGTTTCAGAAAACTCATGACAAGTTTTGGGATAGCTCTGAACCCTTCTTTTATATCTTTCAATTACGTAAATGTGTTAATTATTTTTTTTTTAGTATAGCCCTTTTACTATCAACAGATTGTTTTATTTTTAGGCGCAATATGGATAAATATAATGAAGATCTTATTCAAGATGATGTTTTCTTAATTAATGATGATGAGCCTAGTACATCAAAAGGTAAATTTTCAGACAAGGTAAAGTTCAGATAAGGTAAATTTTCAAAAGGTGAGTTTTTGATTTAAATTTAAAGGAAATTTAATTCAATTAAGTTAAATTAATTCACCATACTTTGTTTACGTTCAATAGAATAACAAACAAGGATCATTTTTTCTAAGGAAAAATAGAGGAACAAAAAACTCAGAATGAAGCGAAAAACAATTTACATGAGGAAAGCTGGTTCTCCAGCAGCCTACACTATATTTACGCTAAGATATTGAAAATCTTAGATTTTTGTCAATAAAAGTTCTTCGGCATTTTTACAGAGTAAGGAATAAATTTTTCCTGTCAGTTTTTGTTCTTTTGTCTGGAAATCATTAGTGTTTGTAAGGGTGTTCCCCAAAGAGCTATTTTATCATAGGTAGCGCACTAGCGCTGCCTAAGCAAGAACGATGTGGGCATAATGTGTTTTCGGTTTGTTTTTTTTTTTCTCCATACACGGGCACTTCGTATCGAAGGAGTTGTCGTATAAACTTCGAAAAGGGCTCATTCGATTGAAAATTGGAGTGGCTAGTGCTCTTTTTAATAGTCAAAAGTGATTGGAGGGCAACTAGCCCCCCCACGCCCATCATTCCCCCAAAAACACACCCAATCAAAATTTTGAGATATCTATTTTGTTCACCGTAGTTGATTTTCAGATAGAAAATATGTTTATGAGGAGGAAACTCCCCCAAAACCCTCAGGGCAAGGGTTTTAAGTAATGCCCTGGGGGCATATAAGATTTTTACAGAAGGTGTTGTCGTAGAAACTTCAAAACAGGCTCATTCAATTGGAAATTCAAAGGGCTAGTACCCTTTATAATAGTCCAAAGTGATTGGAGGGCAACTAGCCCCCCCCCCACGCCCATCATTCCCCCAAACTCATCAAATTAAAATTTTGAGATAGCAACATTTTGTTCATCGTGGTTGATTTCGAGATAAAAAAATATGTTTTTGAGGAGGACATTCCCCACAGCCCTCAGGGCAAGGGTTTTAAGTTATGCCCTGGGTGCATATAAGGTTTTCATTGAAATCTTTGTCGTAAAACTTGAAAAAGGGCTCATTCAATTCGAAATTCAAAGGGCTATTACCCTTTTTAATAGTCGAGAGTGATTTGAGGACAACTAACCCGCCTCTGACGCCCACCTTTTCCCCAAACACATCCAGTCAAAATTTTTAGATAACCATTTTATTCAACGTAGTTGAAAGCTTTGGAAATTAGGTCTTTAAGGAAGACAGCCCCTCCCCCCACAGCCCTCAGACAAGGGTTGTAAGTTATGCCCTATAAAAGTTATGCATATAAAGTTTTTATTGAAAGCGTCGTCGTAAAAACTTCAAAAGGTTCTCATTCAATTGGAAATTGAAAGAGCTAGTGCCTTTTTTAACAGCTGAAAATGATTGGATAGTAACTAACGCCCCTCTTTACGCCCATTTTCCCAAAAACATCGAATTAAAATTTTGAGATATCCATTTTGTTCAACGTAGTTAAAAGTTCTGGAAATTAGGTCTTTTAGGATGATAACCCCCTCAGAGCCCTCAGTGCAAGGGTTGTAAGTTATGCCCTGGGGGCATATAAGGTTTTCATTGAAATCTTTGTCGTAGAAACTTGAAAAAGCGCTTATTCGATTTGAAATTCAAAGGGCTAGTACCCTTTTTAATAGTCGAGAGTGATTTGAGGGCAACTAACCCACCTCTCACGACCACCATTTTCCAAAACACATCCAATTTGAGATATCCATTTTGTTCAACGTAGTTGAAACGTTCTGGAAATTAGGTCTTTTAGGATGATGACCCCCTCAGAGCCCTCAGTGCAAGGGTTGTAAGTTATGCCCTGTGGGCAATATAAGATTTATATAGAAAGTTGTTGCATAAATCATAGGCAGCGCGATCGCGCTGCCTGAGTAAAGAACGGGGACACTCGAGAACGAGCCAAGAAACGGAGACTAAGTAAAGAGGAGGACACTCCCCCACAGTCCTCAGGGCAAGGGTTTTAAGTTATGCCCTGGGGGCATATAAGAACGATGTTGACACAATGTATTATTTATTAATTTTTGTTCCTTTAGAGCAGGGCCTTCGTATCGAAGAAGTTGTCGTAGAAACTTCGAAAAGCGCTCATTCAATTGAAAATTGGAGTGGCTTGTGCCCTTTTTAATAGTCAAAAGTGATTGGAAGTTAATTAACACCCCTTCCACGCCCACCATTTCCCGAAACACGTCCAATCAAAATTTGAGATAGCCATTTTGTTCATCGTAGTTGATTTCCAGATAGATATTATGTTTTTGAAGACAGTCCCCCTTAGGGCAAGCCCTTAGGGCAAGGGTTGTAAGTTATGCCCTGGGGGCATATAAGGTTTTTATAGAAGGCGTTTTCGTAGAAACTTTAAAAAAGCTCATTGGATTAGAAATTCATAGGGCTAGTGCCCTTTTAAATAGTCGAAAGTGATTAGAGGGCAACTAACCTGCGTCTCACGCCCACCTTTCCCCAAACACATCTAATAAAAGCTTTGAGAAAGCAATTTTATTCAACTTAGTTTTAAGGTCTGGAAATTAGGTCTTCGAGGATGACAACCCCCCCTCCCTCCACAGCCCTCAGGGCGAGGGTTGTAAATTATGCCCAGGGGGCATATAATGTTTTTATATAATGTGTTGTCGTAGAAACTTCAAAAAGGGCTCATTCGATTGGAAATTGAAATGTTTAGTGCCCTTTTTAATAGTCAAAAGTGATTGGAAAGCAACTAAAGCCCCTTCCACGCCCATCATTTCCCCAAACACATCCAATAAAGATTTTGAGATAGCCATTTCGTTCCACGCAGTTCAAAGTTCAGGAAATTATACCTTTGAGCAGGACACTCCTCCCACAGTCTTCAGGACAAGGCTTATAAGTTATGCCCTATATATAAAGTTTTTATTGAATCAATTTTGAATAAAGTACAAAATTATATTCTAGCTTTTAGAAAGCATAGTGTTTAGAACCCTACTCAGATTACTCAGATCAGACTTTTTTACAAAATAAATTTTCAAAGAAAAGTAAAGTTTTTCAAAGGCACTTCATCAGTGGTCATCGTAGAAACTTCAAAAGGGGCTCATTCGACTGGAAATTGAGAGTTCTAGTGCCCTTTTTAATAGTCGAAAATGATTGGAGGGCAACTAGCCCCCCCCCCCCTCCACGCCCATCATTCCCCAGAACACATCCAATCAAAATGTTGAGATAGGCATTTTGTTCAGCGTAGTTGATTTTCAGATAGAAAATATATTTTTGAGGAGGACACTCCCCCCCCCCAACCCTTAGAGCAATGGTTTTAAGTTATGCCCTGGGGCATATAAGGTTTTATAGAAGGCCCTGTCGTAGAATCTTCAAAAATGCTCATTCGATTGGAAACTCAAAGAGCTAGTGCCCATTTTAATAGTCAAAAGTGATTGGGGGCAACAAGCCCCCCCCCGCCCATCATTCCCCCAAACGCATCCATCAAAATTTTGAGATAGCCATTTTGTTCAGCGTAGTTGATTTTTAAATAGAAATTTTTTTTGAGGAGGAAACTCCCCCATACCCCTCAGGACAAGGATTTGAGGTTATTCCCTGGGGCATATAGATTTTTATACTGGCGTTGTCGTAGAAACTTTAAAAAAGGCTCATTCGATTTGAAATTATATGTTTTATATGTTAATAGATAATATGTTTTTGAGGAGGACACTCCCCCACAGCCCTCAGCGCAAGGGTTTTAAGTTATTCCCTGGGGTCATATAAGGTTTTTAAAGAAGGTGTAGTCGTAGAAACTTCAAAAAAAGCTCATTCGATTGTAAATTCAAAGGACTAGTGCCCATTTTAATAGTCGAAAGTGATTGGAGGGCAACTAGCCCCCCCCCTCCCCTACGCCCATCATTCCCCCCAAACACATCCAATAGAAATTCTGAGATAGCCATTTTGTTCAACGTAGTTGATTCCCAGATAGAAAATATGTTTTTGAGGACGACACTCCCCACAATGCTCGGGGTAAGGGTTTTAAGTTATGCCCTGAGGGCATATAAGAGCAATGTTGGCACAATGTACAGTTTATTATTTTTTTCCTTTAGAGCAGGGCACTTCATATGGAAAGGGTCGTCGTAGAAACTTCAAAAGGGGCTCATTCGAATGGAAATTGAGAGTTCTAGTGCCTTTTTGAACAGTCAAAAATGATTGGAGGGCAACTACCCCCCCCCCCCAGGCCCCATCATTCTCCCAAACACATCCAATCAAAATTTTGAGATAGCCATTTTGTTGCAAACAGATAGAAAATATGTTTTTGAGGAGGACACTCCCCCACAACCCTCAGGGCAAGGGTTTTAAGTTATGCCCTGTTGGCATATAAGGGTTTTATAGAAGGTATTATCGTAGAAACTTCAAAAATGGTTCGTTCGATTGGAAATTGAAATGGCTAGTACTCTTTTTAGTTTTCGAAAGTGATTGGAAAGCAACTAACACCCCTTCCACGCCCACCATTTCTCCAAACACATCCAATAAAGATTTTGAGATAGCCATTTTGTTCCACGCAGTTCAAAGTTCAGGAAATTATACCTTTGAGCAGGACCCTCCCTCCACAGTCTTCAGGGCAAGGGTTATAAGCTATGCCCTGGGGGCATATAAGGTTTTTATTGAAATGTTTGTCTTAGAAACTTGAAAAAAGGGCTCATTCGATTGGAAATACAAAGGGCTAGTGCTCTTTTTAATAGTCGAAAGTGATTTGAGGGCAACTAACCCCCCTCCCACGCCCATATTTTCTCCAAACACATCCAATCAATATTTTAGATAGCCTTTTTATTCAACGTAGTTGAAAGTTTTGTAATTAGGTCTTTAAGGATGACAACCCCTCCCCTATGCCTTCCCAAGGCCAAAACAAAATTTGCACTTTACTGAAAAATACAAATGAATGTGCATTGTCAGTTTAATATACATATACTGAAATTAAATAATTAAAATTTTAATATTATTCGATTTATTAAAGTTATAAAAGTAAAAACATTTATATTTTTTTCATTAAAGTGCAAATTTTGTTAAAGTGCAAATTTTGTGCTGGCCTTGGGAAGGCATAGGGGTTTTGCGCCCAACTTATGTTAATTTCTGCTCGTTTTGAGTTTGACTCGGTTAATTATTGTAATTTCTGTTTGTTTTGGGTTTCATTTATTTATCGATACGGATTCGTGGTCGTTTCACACTTGGTAGATTATTTGATTTTATTTTTGCTCATTTTTTGTTAAACGGAGTTCTTTACTTTTATTTGAAAAACTTATTTTGTGGAAAAAGTTTTTTAATTAATTACCTACAATATTTAATTCTATTGTGTAAAGGGCTGGACACAAGTTGCTTTTTTTTGAACGAATTTACTAAATCAATGCCGATTCGTAAAGAAAATGATGCTAACTTGAACTTAACATTTGTTTAGTGCTCGGCGCCGTTTTACAACAACGGCAGAGTATTTTCCTGTGATCATAAAAACAAAGAAATCCTTAATCTTTTTTTATCTTCAGCAGAAAATTCAAAAGGACTAAATAATAATAATAATAATAATAAAAATAATTTAATATTATTTACACCTTATGTTAGCTTATATTCTCTTATATTAGCTAAACTTGTATTAGAAACCTTCTCTTTTTTTTATAAGGAGTACAGTAAAATTTAATAATAAAAGAACGAATTAGAAAGTTGAGATCAAGCGTACAACTATTGATAACTTGCAGTTGACAATTGGTGTTCATGATGTTTGATTTTGAAAATCACGCACAAAGGGTGTTGGTTTTGTACTGCAATAGTTTGGCCACTGAGCTGCTGAATTCACTGCTTTGTCACAATAATTTCAATGATTGTAATTTAACCTCTAAACGGAAGTATGACTAGTGTTGTGCACTTTCCTTGTCTTAAAAATTCAAATAGTTCTCATTACATTATCCAAAAGATTGGAAAAGTACTTATCTGTCAGGTTTTATTGAAAGCGTTGAAAAATTCCAGGAGGAGGAAGATTTACTCCAATCAAAGGAAATATTAAAGAATGGATATTTACAGATCAATTCTTTGTATGGAAGTAGAAAAAAGTTGAAAGATTGAATTCTCTGCTGCTTTATCTAGTTTTTTCTGTTTTCTGTTTTCTTATCCTGGAAAATTATGACTTTTCTCTGGAGAATTTTCAGGTGCCCTTTTTTCTTTTTTCTTTTTTTCCTTCTTTTGTCTCTCAGAAGAGAAGAAAAGACATCTGAAAATTCAACAAATAGTGACTAGTTTGGTTTATTGGTGGTTTTTTGGGTGGTTATTTCTGAAAAAACTTAGACATATTTTAAAAACAGCATCCACCAGCTCTTCACTAGAAGAAAAACTGCAGAGACAAATGTAAAAGAAACAGAGGAAAAGGTACCTAAAGATGCTCCAGAGTATTAGAATAAGGACGCATAAGGACAAGAAAAATTCACTTTCAATTTTTCCGATGTGATCAGTGCCCTGCTTCACCAGAAAGCTTGAATTGTAAAATTGTAAACTAGGAACAAAATTGTGACTTAAATTATTCACTTGCCTTAACGTATATTCAGTACTACCAGCACTTATGCAATAGGTTTCTCTTCTTCACATACTTTTTTTGTACAAATCGTAAAGAGCAAAGATTGTATTACACCAATATGGGATAGTCTTAAACAACAAAGAAAGTTAAATCTGAAGATTTTCCACAATCTCACCTCGAAGATCAGGGAGGTAAAATCACATCCATTTTGTTTTTTGTACGATTGGTGCCTTGTTTCTTTAGAGTAATTTCAACTACAATAATACAAACCTTGAAATAAGAGTATAATTAAAGCTCTGAACATACCTTGTTGTATAATTATATCTGCACAACTTTTTCAATAATTTATTAATCATTTAATAGAAAATCTATGTTTTTTAGGAAAGAAGAAAATTCCACCTAAGAAACCTCCAAGGCCAAGTTTATTGAAGAATGAACCTCCAAAAAACTGTGCAGTGTCTCACAATGAAGAAACCTTACAAGGTAAACTAACTGGACTTACTTTTGTTGTTGTTTTAAATTAATCGGTAATCCATTGGAAATTATTTTATAGCTAATTAATTAGATTGTTAGAAATTGGCAATCAATTACATGAGTCCTGGTGTTGCTGTGTGAACCTAGAAGAATAAAAGACCATATTAGCTCACTGGAAGGTATATTGCCCTTTGAAAAAGAGAGAACGAGTATAGAATGCATCGTTGTATTATGGGTGTCATGCCCTCTTGGAACTGTGGACTCTCTAATGCTCATTGAAATGTATCATTGTATTATGAAAGGGTACCATGTCCTGTTAGAAGTGTAACCCTCTTTACTACTGAATATATGCCCACACTTCTGCTTTATATATTACAAGGCTCTAAAATACCCTTTTGAATATATTTAAAAAAGAGTCTTGCGAAATTTACCGAAGGGGATTTTGTTCTGGCCATTTGGTTATAAAGGCATCGGTCCAGGCCAATAATTCCTCTGAGGCTTCTTCTGGGGTTGCTGGTCCTCCCCCTATAAATTGCGCCATGAGCCGCTCAATTTCAGCTTAGATAAAAAAAAACATAGGTATGAATGGAACTAGCAGGAGATCTCTAAATTCTTTAAGCCATATTCTTAGCTATAAAATGAATGTCCCCGTTATTAGAAACCCTGAAATAAGCCCTTTTAATGTCTCTGAGTGATTATTAATAGCTTTATTAGGTTGAAACAGGATGAAAAACAGTGTTATTTACTGAGTTCTGAGGGGGACCGAGTGTCCTGAAACCTAATGGGGTGTAATAAGATGAAATGTCAAAAGTAACTACTTGAACGAGGAACAAAGTGTCATTACCTCTGAGGGAGTACTGATGACTACCCAAAAACTAACGAGTTAGCACTTATTAGCTTAAAAATACCTTTCAAAGCTTGAAAATGGTAAAAAACAGCCTTATTTCTGAGGGGCAGAGTCCTTTAAAACAAGGGGTGGGGGGGGGGGGGAACCTTCAAAATTATAAGGAAAACCCATACATATAAAACGAGTAAGCACTTATTAGTGCAAACGTTCTCTTACAAAGCCTGAAAAATGATAAAAATTCCCTTCATGTGCTGAAAGAGGCGAGGAAAATGCATTTACTAGACGGAGAATATAAGGTGATAGGAAAATAGTGAAAAATAAGTAGACAATTAAAGATTAGAAAATAATAAAAAAAGTCTTATTTTGTTATTTCTGAGGGGGACCTTGTCTCTTGAAACCTAATGGGGGATAAATAAGCTGAAAAGTCAAAAGCAGGCACTTGCAATCTTGCAAGTGCCTGCTTGCAAGTGCTTGCAAGGCCAACGAAAACTTGAGCATGGTCCATTTGGGTGCATAAACTTAGCTTCAACTTCGCCACTCTCCTCATCAATGCTAACAACACACCCCACCCACCAATCAGAGCCATACACACAGGCTACGTAGTCTCCCGAGTCCAGATCGGTTAAAAGGACGTTCTCGAAATCTAACCGCAACACAATAAATTCTTCTCTTGGCAAGATAGTACCCAAATCCGATAAAACGCAAGCACTGATATTATTTTTGCCTTTGGGCCTAAAACTGTGAAATTACTGAGTTCTAGGAATAGTAATAGCTATCTCAAAGAGGTCTTCGAGGCAACTTTCAAAGTTTTCATTAACGTTATTTGACGAAACCCAAAATACTGTAATGTTGGGTAGGGACTTATCTGCCCACTCATAAAGATCGTGTGCCGTAAGTATCTGATTGTCAAATGGCCTTTGCAAGCTGGCGCGAGCTACTAGTCTTTTCACAGTACCGCCAATCCCATCACACGCATTCTTTCCATGACACGAAGCAAAGAAATTCCACTCAGTATCTAACCCAAAGTCACTGAAATGGCAGCTCAAATTTGCAAGTTTTTTCTGTTTTTGTACTGGGATCCTGCACCGTCGCTGAAATAATAGATTTTGCAAAGGCCGGGAATCATAGCCTTAACGTGAAGCAATACGACTTTCAAAAAAGCGTGAACTGCAGCAGTGTTATGGTCCATGTGGTCGCTGATAACACACAAACTGTTGCTGAACAGGCTATCACCCCTACGCCAATATACCACAAACGGATGTAATGTTGCCTGAGAATTTTCCCAGTGAAAACCTGAACTGCGTCTTGGACCAAAAAGGAAAAATTTTCTGCAAAGTCTAAAAGCAGGAGGACCTCATTTGAGCAGAGATTCTGCTTTAGTTGGTCTATGTAATTTTGCTGACGGACTGAAATGGAATGGTGTACTGTAAGGTTCCGGATTGACTCGACGAAATTCGGTAGAACACATCTATCGTTTCTTCTACTTGTCTAAGAACTGTTCGGTCCACATGTACCCACTCTTTATAGGTCACTGAATCAGATTCAGCTAGTTCCTCCCAGAGAAAACTCTCCAAGTCGTTTTGTTTATCAACACAGACAGTGCACTTGTGTAGCATGCACATTTCATTTCTGATGAGAAGCATCCAACTTTGGACATCAAATCCTCGAACGAAATCCTTATATCAGCGCCTAATGATTTAAGCTTAGCATTTTGGTGGTACAGACAAACACATACCGAATGAACCCCACTTGAGCCAGCTGTAACACACCAGGGTGCCTTAAGCTCAGCAAATTTTGCTGCGTCCGATTTTGAAATCTGGCTTGTCCTCATTGTCCTTCTTGAATAACTCGTAAAGTTCAGAATATATTGGCCAGCAGTAATTTCTTTTGTTTTTGTGCCCTTTTGCCATCAATTTTTACGGAGACGAAATCTTTCTTGCCTGGAAGCTGTCGGCTGTTGACGTCAGATTCATAAAAGTCCAAAACAGCCTGAACTACATGTGGCTTAAGAACATTAGGTGGCTTTTTTTTAGGTCAAAAGAGGCAATATTCCTCCCTCCTTTCTGATATTCCTAGCTTTTCTAACAAGTTATTCCGATACTTGGAAAAAATCAGATACTTTTTGCTGGGGCCATGTCGGAGGCACTAGAGTGAGAAGACTAGAGTGAGAAGTTTCCTAGATAATGTATCCGAGGTTTCAAGTTTGGTTTTCAGGGAAATACAGAAATCCTTTGTTTCTGTGTCGTTCAATCAGAAAGAGGACAGATTCTTCAGCAGACTTCATAGAATTCTGAACCAATGACGAAGCTATGCATTTGCGCTTCAGCACAGGAGAGGAAGTAGCACTGGTTGGAACACTCAAAGCGACATTAATGATTTTGGAAACGGATTCTGCAACCGTTTCGGACTTCCGTTTTAACGTAGTTTTTTTTTTTGTCCAACAGAGAGTTTTAAGGAATAAGGCTTGAGCGGCGAGGTCCCAATATTTTCAAATAAACTTGAAACAACTGTAGCTGCATTCGCTGCAGATTGTCTTGAGGAACAATCAGGCTGGAATTGTATGAGAAAGATCCGTCGTTAGAAACTTGGGGGATATTAACAATGTCATCGTCGGACTCTTCGTAGGCACGATCGTCAATTTCGGTGCGGCATTCAGCACACACCTTGTAACCGGGAATAAGATTGAACGAGACAAGGTTCTAGCGTTTTCTAGTGTTATAGCTCTTGTTCCTTTCGGAGGACAAGAGGTGTGCAACTCAAATGGATCACAGCAGATTCTCGGAACAGCCTTAGCAAACTGATGAAGGTAGAATTGCTCATGATGAAAGCAAATACGCTCTATGGAGCTAATAAATGTTCTCAATAAAATTGTCTCGCGACTCTGATCTGAAAGTTCGGTAAATTGTCTAAGTCCTTCTTTGCGAAAAAATGTTTTCTTGTGACACTCGCTATTTAAATGAAGTCCAACACAACATTTTTCAAGAGCTAGTTTTTTTCTAATTCCGACATCTAACAATCCTCATAGTACGGTATGAATTATACTTCATTCACGGTCAATAGCAATTATTCGACTGTGAGTGAAATATCTGAACTTCAAATAATTCGATGACGCATCCCACTAACTTACTCTGGAGAAAGGAATCGGTCAATTTGTGTGATTTTGATATTTGAATAAACTGCTTGGCAACAAAGAATTTAAACTTGCAGCAGTTCATTCCGCATGCATTTTGTTAACTTGAAAAACGGTCCAACTTCAATCTTCATTTTTAAAAATCAGGATCGAATTTCGCCATCGAGGTTTTTATGGTTTCAGGTAGGTTATGATTGGTAGTTTAGGACCTAATAAGTAGTTTTCCTGGATCGCGTTGCCTACAGAGCTTTTTTTGGGGATGAAAAGTAACAATTTTCACAATTTGTCAAATTCTATGAAAATATCTCCGAAACTAAAAGCAATAGGACAAAATGCAAAACTTCCCTTTGTACCTGGTGACAAGAGGACAAGAATAAAAAAAAATGGTATCCTAGCTCTTACCGTTAAGAATTTACAGATTTTTGAAGTTCTGCTTTTTCGCACAAGGGTTCAAAAACTTCGGTTGGCCGTCAGTTCTTCCGTCGTTATCGGATTGCCTCATTTTTTCTATCCAACCTCTCCTGGCTATGTAGATAATTGGATAAATAAGTGGAAAAAAATACCAACTTTTTGGATTTTTTTTTTTTTCAAAAACCTCGTTTTTTTGCGAATTTTGAAACTTTGGAATTTTTTTCCCGAAAAACTAGCTTTCGAAAAAAAAAAAAAAAAATCCTGTGTGTACTATCAATGAAGGGAACAGCTGAGAATTTTTTCAGCAAAATTGGAATTTCACGTGCAGTCACGATTGGATGATTTGGCGTGGATTGACCCAAGTGCGAAACAAAGTGTCATTATCTCTGAGAAAGTACTGATGACTCTCTCCGAAAACTAGTAAGAACTAGTAAAACGGAAACTAGTAAGAAACCGAAAACTAATAATAGTAAGCACTTCTTAGCTTTGAAATTATCTTTATATTAGAGTGAAAAGTTGATAATACAACCTTATTTAGAATCTTTTAAACCTTTTAATTGGAGACGTTACTTTTAATTAGAGACGTAGCGATCTATCATTCAACGAGTGAACTTGTTTGTTTAGTTATACCGGTGTTAGACCAGTCTCTGTCATTTGGATACTTCTTGGATACTTGCCAGTAATTCTGTATTTGATGAAATTCTAAATGAAAGCATAAATCTCACTGAGAGCAGATTTTATAGCTATAGAAATATGTCGTTAGTCAGCCAGAAAACGTTTGATGATGGAATTAAGGCACTGGGAAAGAAACTGGATCTCATAATTAACCAACAAAAAGAGTTTGCTGTTACACTGTCGTCGACTTCGGATGAGGTTCAGACTTTGAAAAATGAATCGAAGTCTCGTGATGCGAAGATTGCTAGGCTAGAAAGCCAGCTTGAGGAGCAAAGTCAAAGTGTGATACAATCGAAACGAAACTGCTGGAAATCGAAGTAAAAGACCGGAAACTCAACTTAATCATCTTCGGATTACCGAAAGAGAAAAAACAACAGACAGTTTCTCGCGAATATGTCTACGTTACTGACATCAAAAATGGAAATCACGGATAAAATACCAAATATCAGAGTGCTACCGGTGCCTCAGAAGTCAAATGTGTCTAGCCGTAAGCCGATCGCCCCTCCAGTTTTCGTAACAGTGTCGTCAGAAAAAAGATATTCAATCAATCTTCAGTTCGATATCGAAGCTGAAAGGAACTGGGGTCCGGATTCGCACGGACTTGCCGCCCAAATTAAACTCTGTTTGAAACGAGTTACTGTCTAAGGGTAAGGAGCTGCGAGAGAATGGATCCGCACAACTCACACAAGTGAAACAAAAAGGGGCCAAACTCTGGCTAGAGTATAAATCGGATTCTGAGTCGCAGTGGGCAAAAGCGTAAGAAATACTAAAGGCGACTAGTAAATAGATATTAGATCAATCCCGCTCTAGATTGATAATTGTTTCGTTTTTGTGTTTGAGGAATGTTGATTTTTTATTTTTATGTGTTATTTAGGCTAGCTCGGTTCAAGTTTCTTTTGATTATTTCTACCCCAGTTATTTTTGTTCTACTTATACCTTCTTAACTTAGGTCTTCTCGAAGGATGATAAGCATAATAGGTTTTCATGACTCGGCAGCAGTACGGGCTCCTTGTCACGCGGGCTTACTGGCGCGGGGTGGGATCTTTCGAATATTATTTAGTTGATTTTAAAGTTTGAGGGTGCGGGGGGACCGATAGACTGGTGGCTTTGGAGGAAAAACCCCTTAACCTATCTTTACTTTCTTAAACTTTTCATGTATTCGGTCAAAGAGAAAACAACACTTTTTCTAAAATAAGACCGTCAACGAACGTTTCTCCTGATGCAATAAACAGACTTGAAGATAATTCATTGTGAATGGGGTTTGTGAATGTACAAGGACTCATGAGTTCTATTGATGAACTAACAAATTGATTGCCAGCAAATCAAATTGACATTTGGGGATTTGTGAAACATTTATTAATGATGAGACAAAATATAAAGTGAAAATCCCGGGATATAAATTCATTGATAAGAATCGACTAGTCCATGAAAAAGGTGGCCTTCGGTTATTTTTGAAAGACGGAGCGCAGTTTGAGCGACTGCAAGAACTGGAAAAATATAATGCTGAAAAGTGTGGGAAATACTGGCTGTTGAATATCGGCTTGGGACTAAAAAAATTCAAGTTTGTGTTGTGTATAAGCCCCCGTCAGCCCCAATACCGTTTTTTTTTGCAGTCTCTCGAGTCTTTACTAGCATCTTTGGACGATAAGGATGTTGTGATTATGGGGGATTTTAATATAAACCTACTGAATTTAATGAAAATACCCATACAACAGAATTTATTACATTAATGACATCGAATTCCCTAATTCCTTCGTGTACAATTCTAACGCGTGTTAGCAACTCTCATTGACAACATATTTTTAACAACACCAGCCACGTCTTCACAGGTTGTTTCTGACGGATTTCTCTGATCATTTTTTGTTAATTTCTGATGTAAGATACCAGATTCATAAAATAAAATAACCAGAAACAGCAACCCGGATTATTAATAAAAAAAATCTAATATGTTTAAAGGATAAACTGAATTTGACTGATTGGTCTTCTGTATTTGATGCTGATGAAATAAACTCTGCGACGGATTATTTTTTTAGAAGGATTTAATGCTGCACTTGATGAGTCGTGCCCAAGAGTAAAAAAAAGAAAACGGAAATATAATCAACCCATCCAACCATGGATATCGCCCGCCCTTTTGACGTCAATAAAACATAAAAACAATCTCTATAAAACCTTAATGTCTTTCCCAAGTGAAGAAAATAGAAGAACCTTCAAAAATTGTAAAAACCTACTTTCAAAAATAATACGTAATGCTAAAATAAAATTTTATTTCGATTCTTTTAATGAAGTAAGTAAGTCCCCAAAGAAAACTTGGGAACTAATCAACTCATGTTTAAATCGATCGCGGACGTCTTCTTCGCCATCAAACATACGGGATGCCCATGGTAATACAATTGAAAGGAAACTAGAAATGGCAAATTACATAAATTTTCATTTCGTGTCAATCGGGCAGTCAGTAGCTAATAAGCTCCAACGTAATATGTCCCATGGGCAATGTAATTATCGTACGTACCTAGGAAGTCCTTCTGAAAAATTCTATGTTTTTAAATCCGGTAACAGAGGAAGAGCTTGCTAAGGTTGGTAAGCTTTTAAAGAATGGAAATTCCCCGGGGATTTATGAATCATCGACCAATATTGTTAAAGCCATTTTACCTAGTATTATTAAAGTTATGTGTCATTTAATAAATCTGTCATTTAGATCGGATTTTTTTTTTCCGGATTCTTTCAAAAAAGCGAAAGTGTTACCGCTATATAAAAGTGGTGACCGGACTAGTTGTTCGAATTATAGACCCATTTCTATTCTTTCGGGTTTTTTCTAAACTAATGGAGCGATGTTTTTATAATCGAATGTATAATTTTCTCTGTTCAAAAGATTATTTTTCAAAAACACAATATGGATTTAGAAAAGAGCATAGTACGCAGGATGCTATATTAACTATGGTACAATTTATTCACGAGTGTCTGGACAAAAAATGGATCCCGGCGAGTATATTTTTGGACCTTGAGAAGGCATTCGATTCATTATGCCATGAAATATTGTTGTACAAATTAAACTATGGTGGGATACGAGGAGCAGCGTACGATTTTATCGCATCTTACCTAAGTGGTCGCTCCCAAGTGACTATGATCAACGACACAGTTTCGGACCCATGTCTGTTGTCAAATATTGTGTCCCGCAAGGTTCAATCCTGGGACCACTGCTTTTTATAATACACATAAATGACCTTCTAATCAGCGACAGAAAACCATGGTCTGAATGTTCTTTTCGCTGATGATACCGGATCATCAATTACTGGACAGTCGGAAGAGGATCTCAAAGAGAAGCTGCAAATCCTATTTCGCAACTTCTTGTATGGCTAAAAGCTAATCGTTTATCATTAAATGCATCAAAAACCAAATTTATTATTTATAGTAGAATTGGGCAGAACGGACAAGGAATTTCAACAATATTTGATCATGCTACAAATATTCAAATTCAAAGGGTAACTTCGCTCCGGTATCTGGGTATTATTATTGATGAAAATCTGTCATATAAAGAACATTGTAATAGATTACGGGTTAAAGTTGCTCAAGGGGTTGGTATAATGCGAAGGTTTCAGCATTTCCTTCCATATGAGATCCTACGTCTAATTATTTTGCGTTGGTTCATTCCCATCTTACGTATTGTCCTCTGATATATTTGGCAGCATTCAGATGTCATGTGAAACCGATAGATTCTTCAAAACCGGGCTCTTCTAATTTTAAAGAAATATTTACCATCAACGTCTTCGTATCCTAATAAGAGTAAAACTGAAACTCTATATCTTCTAACTAATATTTTGCCTGTTTCACAGATATTCACCCTTTAATTCTTTTTTATTTTAAGGTAAAATATGACCGGTCGGAACTACCTCCGTACTTTCGTTCGAATAATTTTTTCCCTGCGCAACATGCCCATTCTTATGAAACCTGACATAAATGGAACATTCAGCACCTAAAATTAAGCACAGAGAGGTCACGGTTCTCGCCATTATTTTCAATCACGGGTTCATGGTGTCTTTATCTACCATTTATTGATTGCAGCAAATCTCATCCAAATATAAACAAGCAACTTCATTCTATCCTTATAAATAAATTTAAGAATTAATAATATATTAAAAAAACTGGGTACATTTGATAATTTTGTTTTTGTGGGGTGTTTTGCCCTGTGAGATGCTGGTCGTCGGTTACCCTTGTTTTCCCGTTGGTTTTTTTTATTGGTGTGTTTTCGGTGGATCTTCGCCTGGTGTTGGTGGGTTTGTGGGGTGGGTGCCCGTCTATTGGTGAGTCATGGAATAACTCTTATTTGTTGTCAAATAGGTTTATTCCGATTAATGTACCGGGTTTTTGTCATTCGACCTTGTGTCTCCGGCGTTTACCCTTTATTTTATGTCTATTTTGTACAGATATTTTAAAATTGAACCTTGAACCTAATGGAGCTTAAATAAGTAGACACTTAAATATTAGAAAGGAGTGAAAATGACGTTATTAGAGTGAAATGGCTAAGAGCCTTATTTCTTAGGGGAGTCTTTTAAAACAAGGAGTGGAGGAAATTTTAATATTCTAGGGAAAACCTTTTAATTCCTCTGAAAAGCAAAAATTGGCTTTTATTAGGTTGGAAAATAGTTTTCTTTAGATATTTCCATAGCATGGTCCTGTGACAAAAGGCTATATGAGATGTAAAAATTAAATTGCAAAAATGCTCGACTCTTCAGATTCAGGCTACACTTGGGTGCCGGATGGTCCAGCTAGCGTGTAGCGCTCAGCAACGCTAAGGGGTTGCACAGTCATGCCAGTGACGTAACGGCTTTGTACAAATAGAGCAGCGTCAGATGGGGTTGTGACTTCATGCACGGGAGCTTGCCTAGGCTGCTCGGCAGCTTGATAGGTAAGAGTTTGCATATTCTGCATGGTAGCTCTATAGTGTACATCGATTGGGAGCTTGATGAGTCAACGGCTTATATCTTGAGCAGAGATGATCGCATTCTCTCCTTGCTTGTGGAGTTGTTGATGGACAGCATTCTTCCTGTGGGGTTTTGGGCAGGTGGAAGTGCCAACCATCTCCATTCGTTGCATATGGGTTGCCTCATTGCGCCTGGCCCTCTTGCCTGGAGGAGGGAGAGCGGGGAAAATCTAAAAGAGAAGAAAATGTGGTGTAAATTAGTACGCTCTCTTCTCGAGAAGAAATACAGAATCTTCTTCCATACTAAAAATATTCAAACACTGTTCCGCTTTTAAATAATTCAAGTCTTTTTAAACAAGCACGAAATAGAAAATCAACTTATCAAATAATAGGCAAAGTTTTAAAGCTTAAAAAATCTACGACCACTTGATTCGATCTCGATCTAAAAATATTCACACCCCTCCTTCCCAAAAAAGAAAAACTTGATAATATATACTTGTGAAAACTTTGTTATAAGCCATAGCTTTGCTTTAAGGCATTTGCCCCAAATAAGTCCCCTGTTTTTAAATAAGTCAAGCTTTTTCAGTAAATCCTAAAGTAAAATTTGTGAGAAATACACCCGACAGTCAGTAAGCATAGAAATAGTCCTATTATTACCATTTATAAAAAAGTAGGTTTTCTTTTGTTTTTTCTCTGGTAATGGTACTCATTAGCAAAGAACGACAGAGGCACGCATTTTGAAATAATATTGAAGTCAGTTATTACAGAAAACTATCATTTCACCTGTACGAAACAAGATGTCTTCATCGCTGAGAAAACAAAGATAAAACTAGAACAACCTAAAACCAAGTAAGATCCAAAACCAAGAAACAAGACAATATACACAATTGTCGCTACTGTGACTGAGCACCGCAGAAGCTAATACAATTTGCTTCAATGAGGACGCAAATGGTACAGGCAAAATTAGAGTCTGACCCCAAAAAATTACAACAAAAATGATTTTTACACGAAATTGTAGAAAAAAAAACTAAAAAACATATCCAAAGTTGTATATTCTAGGTCAACGCAAAACTAGTTTTTTTGCTTTTTGTGTAAATATTTTCAGTTTTTTCAACAAAAAAAATGAGCTGTTGGTAAATGTTCCTTTTTCTGTATATGAAGTATCGTCCCGGTATAAAAGGAAGAGCTGAGCATGAAAATGAAAGCAAATTTGATTTAAATGTACCAAAAAAAAAGTTTCATAGTCATCAATATTTGATTTTACCCTTCTCATCTAGTGACCTCTTTTTCATCATACTATCAGAAGGCAACTATTCTGACATAAAATGATGAGCTAAGCCCAAAAATCAAATTAACCTGATGTAACGTCTACTAGAAAAAAACCGTTTCATATTCATCAATATGCATTTTTTCATTTTCATTTGACATTTTAGCACTTAGTACTTATTATTTTAGCACTTATTGTCCACCAATTCGTCGATTGTTGATAGAAAAAAATGGCAACAGAAAACGACTTTTACATCATGTTATAGAGGGAAAAAAAGCTGAATAACCTATCCGACGTTGTACTTCCTAGGTCGACGCAAAAACTAGTGTATTTTGCAAATCCTGTCAGTTTTCTCACTTTCCTAACAAAAAATTAAGTACCGGTAGTTGTTCTTTTTCTTGAATTCGTGTACAGTATAAAGAAAAGTTTCATAATCATCAATGCGAGACTTTTAACACTTTTTCGTCCTCGTGACCCCATTCTTTTCTACCAGACCATCTTTTGCTGGCTAAATTGTCGGTTTTAAGATCTAATAATTAGTTAGCCTGAATCTGATCGTCGCTGGCTCCATCACCTGATGGGTCGGCTTTAAAAATTTAATTATAATGTTTATTATTACATTATTAAAACTTATTATAAAGAAAGGTTTATTATTAATGTTTATTAAATGTACATTATTAAGTAATGTTTATTAAAACATGATAAGTATTAGAAAAGGTAAATCACCTATGAAACCAGTTTTCAGCGGCCGACATTTCATATCCGTCTTAGAATAAAGTATTATCAACACACACTGACTAGTCCTTCACAACTGATAAAATTATCGAATTAACTTCCTGAACAATTGAAAGACAGAATCAAACTCCGACTAGTATTTACAACTTATTCTTTTGATTCACGTATCTAAGCTTCGACGTTTTCTTCATCTTTATAGCTTTCTATTCTTGGAGAGTTAGAACATATTGTCCCTTTGCACGTTTTACACGGTGATATGTAAGCTAAGCAGTTTTAAAGCAACTATATCTCGTTGAGATACATTACAGTTGACAGGAGTACTTCACAATTTTCATATACAGACGAGGGGCTGGTAGGACGTCAGTAGTCAATGGATACAAGAAGTTGTCTTTATTTTTCCCACCCCATTGCTCGGCGTTTAGTTCAGACCCAAGATCTCCACTCTATACCTGAAATTGGTAGAAAACCTTGTAACTGTGGAATTCAGCCGCATCAGAAGCTGGTGGTAATTGTTCTGGATTGACGAACGTGCTAGCAGTAGTCACCTTCTATTTAAAAACTTCCGTTTTGATTTCAATCAGATTATCCCCTTTTGATGATTAATATATCATGAGCAAAGCGTCTTCTCTAACAACCCTTATTTCCTCCTTCGAAGCTGAATTTAGCATGAAAATCGCAGCTGCTTTATGAAATCGGTATTTTACATTAGCTTCTTACAAGTACGTCCTTTTCCCACACTGTGAATCCGTGAAGTAGAGTCACAGCCTAAAGATGGCCTGAGCAAAAAGAACCAGATGGCAGATATCTCGTGGCCCAGCTTTTCTTTCAGTTTGCAAATATCCCATATTCAGAGACATTGTTCGATTTTGGCTAAGGTACAAAGAACAGTTTCTTGCTTGATAGATAACCATGATAACACAATAGAACCAAAGGATCAGTATCATCTCCAATAATGGCAGTGTCGTAATACCGGAAAGAATCAACAGCAGCTTGCACAATTGGGACATCTGCATCACTTGGTGCTTGGACTGCGACGAACCCCTTTGATAGGAGATAAACAGCCAACGCGCAGATAAACCTGGCCTTGTTTTTCTTGCAGGACAGGAACTCAGCTGCATATCTAATGTGAAAAAAAATCTCACAGCCAATTATGCAACTTCTCTTCGACTTGACCATATCCTTTATGGTAGCTCGGCCTTCGCAACCGTCTAACACAATAGTGGCAGATGGATACTTTTGGGTCAAGTAAGTAGCATAAGGGTTAAGGATTTCATAACATTGTTCGTTTTTGGCCCATAGAAGTCTCTACAGAGGAGCTCCACAGTCGATCATATATCGAATGCTGTTGGGAAGAGGAGTAGAGTGCTCCTCAAGATTGCAAGCTTGTGTTGTAGCCTTGACAAACTCTGGCTTGTACGGAACTGGAGAATTCAAGAACTGTCAAAAAAGTAATACCGGGTAGGAGCACAGTTGTGTTGAAAGTACTCGGATTCCGCGATATTGATCTCTTTGTTAGTGTGATGAATCTCTGCAAAAGGAGACTGGGGTCCAGTATTTTGCAATCTCCACCTCAATTCTGCTTTTTAGTAATTTGAACTGTGTGTTGTTTTTGTCAAAACACAAAATCAGCAACCAGCTTTCCAGACATGGAGTCAATGATTTTTAGGCCTAGATCTCTAGCGGAATCAACGTTGGCAGATTCGTAGGCTGTCAGATCGTTGGTGATGTTTCTTAGTTGAAGATCCCCATTAAATGCTGTTCCTTTTTCTTGGAAATCGATAAGGATCTGGGTATCTTTACAGTCTCATAGCTGCCTCACCCCGGACGTTTCCTTATGTTGTTCACTAGTTCCATAGAAAACCTGTGACATACCCTCCATCAGAAGATTTAGTGCAGAGCAGACTGGTCAAGACAGAACCCGTAAAGACCTTTGAACTTCTGTCACACCGGTTCCTTCCGTAAGGCTACCACCAGCCGTTTTGAGACAACGCATGAACTCCTGCTCAATGACAAGATCCCTGGAGAGCCTAGCTCAGAATCTATCAAAATGTCTGATCACATGCATCCCATTCTAGAAGGCTTGAAAAACCGCAGGATGGGTTTTCTGGAGCTTGACCATTCACTGGATGTAAAGCAAGCAGGCTTTTGTGTAATTGTTGTGCCCAGATGCTGCCTGATCAGGTTGATTTTAAGTGGAGACTCAATGACCCAGATCGTTCGGCTCTTAAGAAATTTCGCAGTACGGACACCATTTCGGAGTATTGGGAGCACATTTTCGAGGTTCTGTATTGGAGCAATTCCAGTCTCTTCCTTTCGACGAATCCCGCTATTTTTTACAGAACAGTTCTTTGATGTAAATTTCCAAGAATTTTACTACTTACGGTTGGATACATTAGTTTACCATTTCAGACTATAGATCTTTGGTTGAAATGATGACACAAACAAAAATGATCTCTTACCTTTAAATATCAAGCCAATGGGAAAGGAGAACATTCGCAGTGAAACTTTTTAGCTTGTTAGGTGGCAGATACATCGAATGACTTTTTTTATCTATAGGTGGCATGATATCACACACGGGCAGTAACGTTGCAAATAATTGATTACTTGGAGGAATTTTCTATTGTGACTTTTTAGCGTACGGCTTTATCAGGGATATCACTTGGACAAAGCCTGTGACGAAACGCTGATATAATTTATTGCCTATGAAGGTAATAAAGTGCTGTAGCTGCCTTCTGTGCGTTAACTGGTCTTCTAACCGAAGCCAACCATAATTCATCAGCTCTCTTGTCTTAGCAACAATGGAAGAATTGGTAGACAATAAGTGCTAAAAGAAACATGGCAAATGAAAATAAAAAAGTGCATATGGACGAATAAGATATGGGTTTTCTAGTAGACATTACATCAGGTTAATTTGATTTTTGGGCTCAGCTCATAATTTTATGTCAGAATAGTTGCCTTTTGATAGTATGGCGAAAAAGGGGTCACAAAAATGAGAGGGTCGAAATCACATATTGATAATTATGAAACTTTTTTTCTGGTACATTGTACATCAGATTTTCTTTCATTTTCAGGCTCAGCTCTTCATTTTATATAAGGACGATACCTCATATGCAGAAAAACGAACATTTACTATTTATTTTTTCTAGAAAAAACAGAAAAAATTGACACGAAAAGCCAAAAAATGGTTTCTCGTCGACCTAGAATGTGCAACTTCGGATATATTGTTAAGCTTTTTTTTCACTCTGCAACATGGTACAAAAATCATTTCTGTTGCAATTTGTTTATGGTGGAGCCACATTTTTGACTAGTTTGCCTGTACTATTAGAAAGTAGACTTTCTTTATTTTTCCTTCTTGGAGTTGAAACTTTTTGGGACACTGTTCATTTAAAATCATATTATTATGAAGAATACAAGGTCAACGTAAGAATAAAGCAAGGTCAAAGCAAGTGAATGACTCTCTCTCTTTGTATTTTTTGTCATGGCTGGCCAGTTCGGCTTTAGATCTTTTATTTTTAGAAGGCATTTAAACTATATATTTGAATTATTACGTGCATTTTCAACTTCTCAGTATATCTTGAATGAATGACATTTTGTCCGACTCATTTATATTAGTTCTCTAAAATGTATCTATTTTTGTTTATTTTGTCTTTATTGTTTATGGTTTATACAAAAATATATTTTGAAATACGTTTAGCAATCCAATTACCAATTGAAATTTAATTGATTTTTAAAGATTTATATTCCAAAGAAGTTTTATTTTTTATTTTAGGTGAGCAGATCGAGGTTCGATCGATGCAGATCGATGTTGAGCAGAAATATGCTGATTGGAATTTGCAGGAAAGGATTGATCATATTCGGAGGACTGTCGAAAGACTAAACAAAAAAGACTATGCGAAAAAGTCCGGCGCTGAATTAGAACAAATAAGACAGTAAGTTTTTTTTTTGTCCTCATTTTGACATTATTCGGCTTTAAAAATAATATAAAATTTAATAGTTTGCACTTGGGTAAAACAAAAATTTAATTAGTAGATAAGAAAAGGCATACATAAACTAAAGGATTATTCACCTAGAGTTAACTGATTACGCTGGAGTAAACTCACGCACAATGTTGCATGCTAAATTGTACTTGGTTTCTTCTTTTCTCAAGAAAAGAACAGAATAACAAAATTAATCTGGTATTTTTGGTAAGTAGTATTTTTCAAGGAAAAATAAAAAAAAATCAAAATTATATTTACAAAAACACGTTGAAAAAACAAATTTTCTAGCAAGAAATAAAATGGAGATATTGTGTTAGTTGACCGTTATTTTACGAGGATGATTTATCATAGGGTTCAAAAGGTAGCTGTAGGTTACTTGATATTTGCAGCCTTCATTTTATACCATCAGATTCAGCGTATCAGAGAATCACATCCCAAAGGTTTCAAGCTCCTATCTGCAAAAATTTGGAATTTTGTATTTGTGCCAGAAGGCAAAAATTTGAAAAACTTGTTAATTAGGATTTTCAGATCCATATTACACATTTTTTTAGACAAAGGGATTTATTATTCAGACAACACATTGACAGAGGGACAACACAGGGATTTATTATTAGACAAATTTTAGCATATTTTTCAGAAAAACATTGAGAGGTTTATTAAAAGAGGTCAATTTGTTAAATCATATGATCCAGATCCCAACATTTGTGGGCTTCATTTCACACCATCAGGTTCAACGTATCAGAAAATTGCGCTTCTGAGGCTTAAAACTCCTATCCGCAAAAATTTGAATTTTTATTTTTGCTAGAACAAAAATCATGGATTTATGTTTATTTGTGGATTAACTGTAACGTTTCCATGCAATCGCTGTCTATTGTTTTTTCACCAATGGATGGTAATCGTGTGGAAACTACGGCTAATTAGACTCTGCTTTAATTGCATGGTAAGTTTGACCGATATTAAACGTTTATTTTCCTATATGTTTGTTGATTTATTTATAGGCGTAAAAATGCTTGCCTCTAGACTTTAAAGGTAGCTTAAACGACACTTTTTAATGTAAACATCAATCAGAGGCAATTCTACATCGTTGTCTATAATAAAGGCCGTAAGGCTTAAATTTGTATTATAGAATTATAAAATAAATAGAATTATAAAATATTATTATTATTATTTTCAGAAACACTTCTTATAAAAGGGATGGCTGGATAAACTTCAAAGGGGAGGTCATTCAATTGGAAATTAGAAGTTCTAGTGCCCTTTTTAAAAGTCCAAAGTGATCATGGGGCTACTAGCCTCCCCAGGCCTTAAATGCATCTGATAACAATTTTTAGATAGTTGTTTTGGCAAAAATACAGCAAATATTAGATAAAAGAAACTCTGGGGTTGCTTTGCCCCCCCCCCTCCCGGGGTCTGGGGGCAGGCATTTTAATTTTTGCCTCGGGAACATAATTATTTGGGATACATGTTTTTCTTTTGTCCCAGTGGGCAAATTTCGTATGGACCCAGTGGTTCTAGAATATCAAGAGAGGGTTCATTCGAACGGAAGTTAAAACTTATAATGCCCTTTATAAGTGACCTAAAATATCAGAGGAGAACGAAGCCCTTCTCACGCCCTTTTACCGCAAAAATTTTCAGATAAAAATCCTTAGATTTCTATTTTTCCTCAGCTTGGTTGAAAGGCCCAATAACTATGAATTGAAGGTAACATGACCTTCCACAACCCCTGGGAAATTGACTTTAAATTATAAAATGTGTCCTTTGTTTCCGTATAATATTTGTTACCGAAAAATGTATGTATATTTTTCCGCTGAGGGGAGATGGATATGAGTAGGGTCGCTTCTGGGGTATGGCGTTTTTTAGCAGAAATTTTATGCTGAATGATGTTGCCAGAATTCTTATACGAAATTCTTTTTATGTGTGTTGCTTTCTCTTTGCCAATTCAATTTCACGCGTGGATATTTTCACAAGATATTGAATTGTCCAGAGGATGAATATTTTTCTGGGATGCTTAGATCAAACTTCTTGGCATTATTTAAAAACGATTAGAAATTAGATGAGAAAAGCGTATTTCAACTGAAAGTAAAAAGTAGCATCAAAACTTAAAACTAACAGAAATTATTACGCATATGAGAGGGGGTCACCCCTTCCTCTTCAATTTGATCTTTACACTAACGTTTGAATTTTTTGTAAATTCTCTTAGTCCTAAAACACAAAGGTAATTAAAAAAATAATTAAATAAATAAAAATAATTAAATAAATAAATAAAATAAATAAAAAGTAATTAAAAAAATATTTTTTAAAGTGCTAAAAAGCTTTAGCGTGAAGAACGTGGTGTTGAGCAGTGGCGCCATTTCAGAAGACCTCAGGGGGGGGGGGAGATCTATTTTGGACCCCCATCTAGAATCAAAATTTAATTACTCTGTTGGTAGACTACTCTTCAAATTAGTCTTCGAATACACATTAAAGCAACGTAATTTATTTAGATATTGCCTTTTGCAACCTCGTTAAGGACCAAAAAAAAGTTATAATATAGAAAATTTACCATGCAAATTAAAAACTGAAACATACGTGCAGTTACTTAAGCAATGGACATCTCCTTGGCTTCTTTTGCGAAGTCGTCCATAAGCTTTTCAAAATCGAGCTCCTTCACTGCAGCCTTTTCAGAGAACATAAGGAGCAAATGTGAAAGACGCTCGTTGTCCATTGCTGTCCGAAGGTAATCCTTCACAAATGTCAACACAGAGAAAAATTGTTCATTTGAGCACGTTGTGAGCCGGAGTGTGAAGACTATTCTCACGGCCTCAAGAACCTCAGAATAAACCTTTTTCAAACCTCATAGTAGTTTTGAAAAGATCTAAGGTGTTTGCCGGTTTCTTTGAAGCTGCAACACATATGCACGAGCTATCAAAGCTTGACTCTTCAGCTCTATAACAACGATCCATATCAAAGTATGTTGCGATCTCGAGAAGTAAATCCGTGTTCATGAAGTCTTCGGATTTGGGGTTTAAAGCATCGTGTGGCTTTTAGTACTGGCAGCTGGACAGAAAAAAAAAAATCTGCTAAACGTCTGCTCATCACACTCGCCCCATTAAAGCACTGCCCGACAGATTTTGACCAGTCAATGTCGATACCCTTTTACTTCATTGTAAATAAAGTCAGCCAAAAATCTCAGCGTCAACCTTGCGCATTTAGTAGCAACCTATTGCTCTTTCGCACTAAGATCGCAAGTCCTTTTTGGGAGGTCTTTTGTTTCCTCAGCAAGAATGGCAAAATACTATATTTCTCTGACTTTTTTCATGATAGAAATTTCAATTTTATTTCCTATGATATCAATGTGTTCGTTTTTGCACTCGTGTGATAAGCAATGGCCATAGGTCTTGCAAGACTTGTCCAACAGGTCTGGGTTAATTTCCGTTACAAGACCTACCGTCTCAACGAAACTCCCTCGATTAGCACTGGACTCTCCTTGATTATGGTCACGAAACGCAAGACCTTGCCGTTCAAATAAGGCTGTAGGTTTCAGCAGAGCCTTTACATATCTTCTGTTCCTTAATATTTCCTTTTCCCGTTCTTTGCAGAGGCAAGACGCAACAGATTCGGCCATCTCAGTCTGAATAGCTTTAAATTTGGTCCAGGAAATGGTACATGCTTTGTGCCGGCCACTGGTTTCTTGCTGACTTTGGTGCCATATCTTTCACCTGATCTTAGCGAAGATCCACTAAAGTGTCGGCAACAAAAGCAGAATACCGAGTCCTGTTCTTTTGAATATATGAGACATGGATATGGTTATGGGAAAGACTTTACAGGCTGACCAGATACACAAATTATTGGAGACAGTATAATGTGACAGGCCGAATCTGACGAAACCATGCCAAAGTAGATATTCTTCAAATGGGTTCTTCGATGCAATGAGTGTCTTCAATTTGCTGTTTTCTAATGACCTGATTTTTGGTTTCTCAAGAATAGATCAAAAGCAACAAAAAATTTGAAAAAGAAGAAATTGAGAGCTTCAGAGATGAAAATTGGGCCCCTCAGAAAATCAACCTCCCCTCGAATGGCACCACTGGTGTTGAGAAGGTGGAAACCTTTCTCATATATGTGTAATAGTTTCTTTTCCTGTTAATTTCAATATTGCTATTTACTTTCGGTTGAAAAAGAATGTTTTTTCATCTTTTATTTTAAAATAAAAGTGACTATTTTCACAGAAGTCTATCACACGGTTCGTTAAATAAAATAAACCCAAAAGGTTGGAATTCTTCCAAAAAGGGCTTAAAAAATAATTGGAGGGGAAGGGAAGTTGCCTTACTCCTACTCCTTTAAATCTAAAAATTCAGCATACAAAAAACTACGACCGATTCATTGAAAAGTTACTACTGTATCTGCAAATTTGCTAATCTTATGTTTATATCCTTAATGTGTTACAATAGAATAAAGTTGCGAAACTTCTGATCTTGTCTTCTTCTCCTTTTTTTCTCTTTCTCTTTTTTCATTCATATACATTTATTTTATTTACATGTTTACATATGTTGGGGTTCTGCCCCTTTTTCTTTTTAGATAAATGGCCTGTTTCTTCCCTGATTAGATTTTTTTATGGTATAATTTAAAAATACAAGCTAAATTCTCGTTGCTCTGACAGTTGTCTTGTTGCATACTGGATTTTGTTTTTATATGTTCAAAATAGTTCTATAAAATTTTTCTAATTTTGCAGGCAGACAAATTTGATTCTCAGGGACTATAATGTCTCATTCAATTCCTTCCGATGATAACTAAATCCTCTGCGTGATTTAAAAGATGAAGAGTTTCCATAGAAACTCAGAAAACGCAAAAAAAGAATATTTTTATTGGATTTTTAACCTAAAACAGCTTTTCATTACAGTATGACATAAAAGGGGAAAATTTCCTGATAGTTTCAGAATAAATTATTCAGAAAGTTTCAGAAGAGTTTTTAGGATCAAAGAAATGAAGATGGATGGAAATGAGATTGTTTTTAAGGTAAAAGAAAGCGATGGATTAAGAAAAAAATGTCTGGAGAGCAGCCCAAAATATTCTGCAAAATGTCTCAAAATATTATAATAATTATCAATTTTAAGGTTTCTTATAGGGATGTATTTCTTTTATACCGCTTTTTCCAATTCTCTTCAAAATCCACTGGCCAAATTGTTATATATGACTTTACTTTATTATCATATAAATTTCACTGTAATTCAAATTTTCATCATTTGAAAAAATGGTTTTTCAACATTTTACAAAACCAGAGACAGGTGAATTATGAAAGACACTTTATTGAAAAAAAAGCCCCAACAAATTTTCAAATTATATTACCCAGAGTTGAAAACAGTAAATAATGAATATTTTATATATTTTTAAACACCTATTTAATTTGAACAATTGGTAAACTCGTTTAAGTGGCATATTTAATATTTTCGTAAATTTAATCATTGCAATAACTATTGTAAGAAATAATGTTTTCTTTTTTTGTTAGAAAAATCAGAAGGGTAACACCACATCATCCGGATAATATTTTAAGAAATTTTATATTCTTTCCACCAATTGATAGTGATTGCGTCGAGACTCTACAGTTGATTAAAGTCTGCTTAAATTGTTTGGTTAACTGACTTTCAAATTTTATTTTCCAATATTGTTTTCCTATGTTTGTCGTTTTCCTATTTTCATTTGTATAATTAAAAGTACTTGCTTCTAGACACGTTAAAAGTAAGTTAATTGACACCTTTTAACGCAAAATTAATTTCACTGTTAAAAGTGACTTGTTTCTACCGTAAATTAGTGCTTATTTTTTTTTTACTTTTTTAGCTTATTTTTTTACTTCTACTTATCATCATTTCGCTGATTATTATTTTTACTTTTACTAATTTTTATTATTTATTTATTCATTTTAATGCTATGCATTATATATCCTATTTTTCTAATATACTTTTTGCTTATTCTATTGTTTTTCTTTTCTTTTTGGTTCTTTTTCGCCCTTCTGTTGCATATTCAATAAAGAAAATATAAAGCTCTTTCAGTTGATTTTTACTGAAAACAGGGACTTGGTAAACGGGTTGATGTTCTGTCTCACATAAATTAAGGACAGAAATTTTCTAATTCTGGGACATAAAATAGTGTAAGCCCGGGATAGTAATTTGCCGATTCTGATGCCTTAGGAAAATATTAGATATAAAATAGATGGTGTCCATTTACAAAAAGTAAACATATTACATTACTGAGGCTTTTGAAAACCCTGTTTAACTGTGTTTTTGAATTATTTTTTAACTGTATTTTTGAATTATTTGAATTTTTGAATTTTTGAATTTTAACTGTATTTTTGAATTATTTCAAGATGGGTCTTTTTCTGGTCTACCATAAGCATCCTAACGCCTTAAAAACTTTTCGACTGAATTTATTCCTTTCTTACCCTTAACCATTCTTGGGGTCCAGTCTTTTTTCTAGAGATTTGAACTGGCATACACTTTATTAGGTTATACCTTTATCCTTTTTTTGTGCCCTACTCTTTCTTGGATTATATTTTTAGTGTATCTTCTAAGTGTGTATGATGGACAATGCTTTTTCAGATGTTTTTCTTATAGTTCGCTTTTTTATTGCATCTTAGTGTAGTGAATTTTAGCAGGCACCCTATCTTTGCAGAGGTCCCAACATTTGCCAGACGCGTTGGGACAGGAATAGCCAGGAGGGTTGCATCGGCAGGGCTGTATCCACATTCAGTTGGGGGGGGGGCATCTTTGTTCGCAATAAATTCTATGCTTTTAAACAGCAATTTTGAGTTAACAATTCGATAAAGCTACCTTAAGGGAAAAAAATACATATCTATTTGTCACATTCTAGTGTCAGGTTAACATGAGTTAACGGGGGTGGGATATACATGGAATGGGTTTTACCTATGAAGTAGCAGTATACAAAACTTTTTCGATTTTTTTTTAAAGTTTTTACAAGACTTAAAATTTATTTTATTAATAGCTTACTTCCAATGACAAATTTTTGGGATATAATCGAGTCCTGCCGACCTTGTATTAAAACATAGGGGAGGGGAGAGAGAGATCTCGCATAACGAGGTATAGGGTAATACCTTTCACAATTGGATATTTTGGATTATCAGTCTCAGATTCCATGTTTTCATTTCTTTAATTTAACGCTTTTTCCAATTTAATTTTTTTACTTCATAATCATAAGCTTTAATATTTTAAGTCCTTCCCGCAGAGGGTATTTCACAAGGGTTTTTGAGGGCCTTTCACTTTTATTTAATTTTAAGAGGCTTTCAAGTTTGCCTTTCTTTGAATTAGGTTGTTCCGCTGTTCCGAGTTTTATTATTTTGTGTTTCATTTTCAGACTTTTTATTCGTTTTTTTTTATCTTTTTCATCAATTCTGGTTTCTTTCAAAAAGCGTTTTTGCATTTGTAATTCCATCATCAATTTATCTTTTTCATGAATTAAACCTGGTAATGACAAGAGCATAGATTTTCTACATGGATAGTTCGAAGATATACTAGAAAAAGAATTCAATTGTGAAATGCAATTTTTACGATAGGTATAGGAAAAATGCATTTGACAAATGCATTTCAAAAAACCCAAGATTCTTCAATATCTTCATTTTAAATTTACTAATATGGTATCTCAAAGAGAAAATTTTCGTCCAGTCGAACCACTAAGTTCCCACTACGTAAGGAACCCCTCCGAACCCAAGAACCATTACGTCTCCTTAGAAACCCCTTGAAAGACGATTTGCTAAAATTATTTTCAATCTTAAAATAGAAAATCCGAAAAAACCTCAATAGAGTTCTTATCTAAAATCTTAAGAGCCGGAGTGAATCCATCACTCTTATTTACTTTTGACAGGACCAGTTCCAACTTCCTTTGAAATTCAGATGTTGTAAGCGAATTGAGCTCATTTTATTCTTCCCAGATTTTGGTGTGGTTTAAAAATAAAAATGTATTGATATTGTCGTTTGTTTTGGAACAAATATATAATAATACATTCAGATCTACTCTGAAAAGAGCTTTAAATTAAACTAAGTAAGCGATAATGCGAAAAGTAAAATCCGTGTTTATAAGGGCGCAATGACCTACTAGTGTGCTAAACTACCTACACCCCTTGACCTTGCATTAGCTGTAGTTGTATAATTCGGCTCCAAGCTTAAGTATGGATGCTCATAAGCTGAATTTTTAATGGCGCTATGACCTACAAGGGTGCTAAATCACCTATACCCATGAACCTTGCATTGCTATAGTTTTGTAATTCGGCTTTAAGCTTAAGTATGGATGCCCATAAGCTGAATTTTATACGGGCACTATGACCTACATGGGTGCTAAACCACCTACACCCCTTGACCTTGCATTGCTGTAGTTGTATAATTCGGCTCCAAGATTAAGTATGGATGCTCATAAGCTGAATTTTTAAGGGCGCTATGACCTACAAGGGGCGCTAAATCACCTACACCCATGAACCTTGCATTGCTATAGTTTTGTAATTCGGCTTTAAGCTTAAATATGGACGCCCATAAGCTAAATTTTTAAGGGTGCTATGAACTACAAGGGCGCTAAATCACCTACACCCATGAACCTTGCATTGCTATAGTTTTGTAATTCGGCTTTAAGCTTAAGTATGGATGCCCATAAGCTGAATTTTATAAGGGAACTATGACCTACATGGGTGCTAAACCACCTACACCCCTTGACCTTGCGTTGATGTAGTTGTATAATTCGGCTCCAAGCTTAAGTATTGATGCTCATAAGCTGAACTTTTAAGGGCACTATGACCTACAAGGGAGCTAAACCACCTACACCCCTGAACCTTGCATTGCTATAGTTTTTTAATTCGGCTCTAAGCTTAAGTATGGATGTCCATAAGCTGAATTTTATAAGGGCTCTATGACCTATAAGGGTGCTAAACCACCTACACCCCTGAACCTTGCATTGCTGTAGTTGTATAATTTGGCTCAAAGCTTAGGCATGGATGCCCAAAATCTGAATTTTATAAGGGCACTATGACCTACAAGGGCGCTAAACCACTTACACCCCTTGACCTTGCATTGCTATAGTTTTGTAATTCGGCACCAAGCTTAAGTATGGATGCCCATAAGCTGAATTTTATACGGGCACTATGACCTATATGGGTGCTAAACCACCTACACCCCTTGACCTTGCATTGCTGTAGTTGTATAATTCGGCTCCAAGATTAAGTATGGATGCTCATAAGCTGAATTTTTAAGGGCGCTATGACCTACAAGGGCGCTAAATCACCTACACCCATGAACCTTGCATTGCTATAGTTTTGTAATTCGGCTTTAAGCTTAAATATGGACGCCCATAAGCTAAATTTTTAAGGGTGCTATGACCTACAAGGGCGCTAAATTACCTACACCCATGAACCTTGCATTGCTATAGTTTTGTAATTCGGCTTTAAGCTTAAGTATGGATGCCCATAAGCTGAATTTTATAAGGGAACTATGACCTACATGGGTGCTAAACCACCTACACCCTTGACCTTGCGTTGCTGTAGTTGTATAATTCGGCTCCAAGCTTAAGTATTGATGCTCATAAGCTGAATTTTATAAGGGCACTATGACCTACAAGGGTGCTAAACCACCTACACCCCTTGACCTTGCATTGCTGTAGTTGTATAATTCGGCTCCAAGATTAAGTATGGATGCTCATAAGCTGAATTTTTAAGGGCGCTATGACCTACAAGGGCGCTAAATCACCTACACCCATGAACCTTGCATTGCTATAGTTTTGTAATTCGGCTTTAAGCTTAAATATGGACGCCCATAAGCTAAATTTTTAAGGGTGCTATGACCTACAAGGGCGCTAAATCACCTACACCCATGAACCTTGCATTGCTATAGTTTTGTAATTCGGCTTTAAGCTTAAGTATGGATGTCCATAAGCTGAATTTTATAAGGGCTCTATGACCTACAAGGGTGCTAAACCACCTACACCCTGAACCTTGCATTGCTGTAGTTGTATAATTTGGCTCAAAGCTTAGGCATGGATGCCCAAAATCTGAATTTTATAAGGGCACTATGACCTACAAGGGCGCTAAACCACTTACACCCCTTGACCTTGCATTGCTATAGTTTTGTAATTCGGCACCAAGCTTAAGTATGGATGCTCATAAGCTGAATTTTTAAGGGCGCTATGACCTACAAGGGCGCTAAATCACCTACACCAATGAACCTTGCATTGCTATAGTTTGTTATTTGGCTCTAAGCTTAAGTATGGATTCCCATAAGCTGAATTTGATTAGGGCACTATGACCTACACGGGTGCTAAACCACCTACACACCCCTTGACCTTGCATTACTGTAGTTGTATAATTCGGCTCCAAGCTTAAATATGGATGCTCATAAGCTGAATTTTTAAGGTTGCTATGACCTACAAGGGTGCTAAATCACCTACACCCCTGAACCTTGCATTGCTATAGTTTTGTACTTCGGCTATAAGCTTAGTATGGATGCCCATAAGCTGAATTTTATAAGGGCACTATGACCTACAAGGGTGCTAAACCACCTACACCCCTTGACCTTGCATTGCTGTAGTTGTATAATTCGGCTCCAAGCTTAAGTATGGATGCTCATAAGCTGAATTTTTAAGGGCGCTATGACCTACAAGGGCACTAAATAACCTACACCCCCAAACCTTGCCTTGCTATAGTTTTGTAATTCGGCTCTAAGCTTAAGTATGGATGCCCAAAAGCAGAATTTTATAAGGGTACTATGACCTACAAGGGTGCTAAACCACCTACACCCCTTTACCTTGCACTGCTGTAGTTGTATAAATGGGTTCCAAGCTTAAGTATGGATGCTCATAAGCTGAATTTTATAAGGGCACTATGACCTACAAGGGTGCTAAACCACCTACACCCTTGACCTTGCATTACTGTAGTTGTATAATTCGGCTCCAAGCTTAAGTATGGATTCTCATATAAGCTGAATTTCTAAAGGCGCTATGACCTACAAGGGCACTAAATCACCTACACCCCAAACCTTGCCTTGCTATAGTTTTGTAATTCGGCTCTAAGCTTAAGTATGGATGCCCATAAGCTGAATTTTATAAGGGCACTATGACCTACAAGGGTGCTAAACCACTACACCCCTTTACCTTGCACTGCTGTAGTTGCATAATTCGGTTCCAAGCTTAAGTATGGATGCTCATAAGCTGAATTTTTTAAGGGCACTATGACCTACAAGGGCGCTAAATCACCTACACCCCTAAACCTTGCCTTGCTATAGTTTTTAATTCGGCTCTAAGCTTAAGTATGGATGCCCATAAGCTGATTTTTTATAAGGGCACTATGACCTACAAGGGTGCTAAACCACCTAC
The DNA here is from genome assembly GCA_027921565.1 of Artemia sinica. Lineage (NCBI taxonomy): Eukaryota > Metazoa > Arthropoda > Branchiopoda > Anostraca > Artemiidae > Artemia > Artemia sinica. Next base: position 365,774 of record JAPEVW010000125.1, read on the forward strand.
ACACCTTGATCTTGCATTGCATGTAGTTGTATAATTCGGCTCCAAGCTTAAGTATGGATGCTCATAAGCTGAATTTTTAAGGGCGCTATGACCTACAAGGGCGCTAAATCACCTACACCCATGATCCTTGCATTGTAATAGTTTTGTAATTCGGCTTTAAGCTTAAGTATGGATGCCCATATGCTGAATTTTATAAGGGCACTATGACCTAAATGGGTGCTAAACCACCTACACCCCTTGACCTTGCGTTGCTGTAGTTGTATAATTCGGCTCTAAGCTTAAGTATGGATGCCCATAAGCTGAATTTTATAAGGGCACTATGACCTACAAGGGTGCTAAACCACCTAACCCCTTTACCTTGCATTGATGTAGTTGTATAATTCGGCTCCAAGCTTAAGTATGGATGCTCATAAGCTGAATTTTTTAAGGGCACTATGACCTACAAGGGCGCTAAAACACCTACACCCCTGAACCTTGCATTGCTATAGTTTTGTAATTCGGCTCTAAGCTTAAGTATGGATGCCCATAAGCTGAATTTTATAAGGGCACTATGAGCTACAAGGGGCTAAACACCACTTACACCCCTGAACCTTGCATTGCTATAGTTTTGTAATTTGGCTCTAAGCTTAAGTATGGATGCCCATAAGCTGAATTTTATAAGGGCACTATGAGCTACAAGGGTGCTAAACCACCTACACCCCTTGATCTTGCATTGCTGCAGTTGTATAATTCGGCTCCAAGCTTAAGTATGGATGCTCATAAGCTGAATTTTAAGGGCGCTATGACCTACAAGGGCACTAAATCACCTACACCCCTAAACCTTGCCTTGCTATAGTTTTATAATTCGGCTCTAAGCCTAAGTATGTATGCCCATAAGCTGAATTTTATAAGGGCACTATGAGCTACAAGGGTGCTAAACCACCTACACCCCTTGATCTTGCATTGCTGTAGTTGTATAATTCGGCTCCAAGCTTATGTATGGATGCTCATAAGCTGAATTTTTAAGGGCGCTATGACCTACAAAGGCGCTAAATCACCTACACCCCTATACCTTGCCTTGCTATAGTTTTGTAATTCGGCTCTAAGCTTAAGTATGGATGCCCATAAGCTGAATTTTATAAGGGTACTATGACCTACAAGGGGCGCTAAACCACCTATACCCCTTGACCTTGCATTGCTTTAGTTGTATAATTTGGCTCCGAGCTTAAGTATGGATGCTCATAAGCTGAATTTTAAGGGCGCTATGACCTACAAGGGCGCTAAATCACCTACACCATGAACCTTGCATTGCTATAGTTTTGTAGTTCGGCTCTAAGCTTAAGTATGGATGCCCATGAGCTGAATTTTATAAGGGCACTATGACCTACAAGGGTGCTAAACCACCTACACCCCTTGACCTTGCATTGCTGTAGTTGTATAATTCGGCCCCAAGCTTAAGTATGGATGCTCATAAGCTGAATTTTTTAAGGGCACTATTACCTACAAGGGCGCTAAACCACCTAAACCCCTGAACCTTGCATTGCTATAGTTTTGTAATTCGGCTTTAAGATTAAGTATGGATGACCATAAGCTGAATTTTATAAGGGCACTATGACCTACATGGGTGCTAAACCACCTACACCCCTGACCTTGCGTTGCTGTATTGTATAATTCGGCTCCAAGCTTAAGTATGGATGCTCATAAGCTGAATTTTTAAGGGCGCTATGACCTACAAGGGCGCTAAATAACCTACACCCATGAACCTTGCATTGCTATAGTTTTGTAATTCGGCTTTAAGCTTAAGTACGGATGCCCATAAGCTGAATTTTATAAGGGCACTATGACCTACAAGGGTGCTAAACCACCTAAACCCTTGACCTTGCATTGCTGTAGTTGTATAATGCGCTCCAAGCTTAAGTATGGATGCTCATAAGATGATTTTTAAGGGGCGCTATGACCTACAAGGGCGCTAATCACCTACACCCATGAACCTTGCATTGCTATAGTTTTGTATTTAGTTTTTAAGATTAAGTATGGATGCCCATAAGCTGAATTTTATAAGGGCACTATGACCTACATGGGTGCCAAAAACCACCTACAACCCTTGACCTTGCGTTGCTGTAGTTGTATAATTCGGCTCCAAGCTTAAGTATGGATGCTCATAAGCTGAATTTTTAAGGGCGCTATGACCTATAAAGGCGCTAAATCACCTACACCCATGAACCTTGCATTGCTATAGTTTTGTAATTTGGCTTTAAGCTTAAGTATGGATGCCCATAAGCAGAATTTTATAAGGGCACTATGACCTACAAGGGTGCTAAACCACCTACACCCCTTGACCTTGCATTTTTGCAGTTGTATAATTCGGCTCCAAGCTTAAGTATGGATGCTCATAAGCTGAATTTTTAAGGTTGCTATGACCTACAAGGGTGCTAAATCACCTACAGCCCTGAACCTTGTATTGCTATAGTTTTGTACTTCGGCTATAAGCTTAAGTATGGATGCCCATAAGCTGAATTTTATAAGGGCACTATGACCTACAAGGGTGCTAAACCACCTACACCCCTTGACCTTGAATTGCTGTAGTTGTATAATTCGGCTCCAAGCTTAAGTATGGATGCTCATAAGCTGAATTTTTAAGGGCGCTATGACCTACAAGGGCACTAAATCACCTACACCCCCAAACCTTGCCTTGCTATAGTTTTGTAATTCGGCTCTAAGCTTAAGTATGGATGCCCAAAAGCAGAATTTTATAAGGGGTACTATGACCTACAAGGGTGCTAAACCACCTACACCCCTTTACCTTGCACTGCTGTAGTTGTATAATTCGGTTCCAAGCTTAAATATGGATGCTCATAAGCTGAATTTTAAGGGTGCTATGACCTACAAGGGTGCACTAAATCACCTACACCCCTGAACCTTGCATTGCTATAGTTTTGTACTTCGGCTATAAGCTTAAGTATGGATGCCCATAAGCTGAATTTTATAAGGGCACTATGACCTACAAGGGTGCTAAACCACCTACACCCCTTGACCTTGCATTGCTGTAGTTGTATAATTCGGCTCCAAGCTTAAGTATGGATTCTCATAAGCTGAATTTCTAAGGGCGCTATGACCTACAAGGGCGCTAAATCACCTACACCCCTAAACCTTGCCTTGCTATAGTTTTGTAATTCGGCTCTAGCTTAAGTATGGATGCCCATAAGCTGAATTTTATAAGGGCACTATGACCTACAAGGGTGCTAAACCACCTACACACCTTGATCTTGCATTGCATGTAGCTGTATAATTCGGCTCCAAGCTTAAGTATGGATGCTCATAAGCTGAATTTTTAAGGGCGCTATGACCTACAAGGGCGCTAAATCACCTACACCCATGATCCTTGCATTGCAATAGTTTTGTAATTCGGCTTTAAGCTTAAGTATGGATGCCCATATGCTGAATTTTATAAGGGCACTATGACCTAAATGGGTGCTAAACCACCTACACCCTTGACCTTGCGTTGCTGTAGTTGTATAATTCGGCTCTAAGCTTAAGTATGGATGCCCATAAGCTGAATTTTATAAGGGCACTATGACCTACAAGGGTGCTAAACCACCTACACCCCTTTACCTTGCATTGATGTAGTTGTATAATTCGGCTCCAAGCTTAAGTATGGATGCTCATAAGCTGAATTTTTTAAGGGCACTATGACCTACAAGGGCGCTAAAACACCTACACCCCTGAACCTTGCATTGCTATAGTTTTGTAATTCGGCTCTAAGCTTAAGTATGGAAGCCCATAAGCTGAATTTTATAAGGGCACTATGACCTACAAGGGGGCTAAACCACCTACACCCCTGAACCTTGCATTGCTATAGTTTTGTAATTTGGCTCTAAGCTTAAGTATGGATGCCCACAAGCTGAATTTTATAAGGGCACTATGACCTACAAGGGTGCTAAACCACCTACACCCCTTGACCTTGCATTGCTGCAGTTGTATAATTCGGCTCCAAGCTTAAGTATGGATGCTCATAAGCTGAATTTTTAAGGGCGCTATGACCTACAAGGGCACTAAATCACCTACACCCCTAAACCTTGCCTTGCTATAGTTTTGTAATTCGGCTCTAAGCCTAAGTATGGATGCCCATAAGCTGAATTTTATAAGGGCAGTATGAGCTACAAGGGTGCTAAACCACCTACACCCCTTGATCTTGCATTGCTGTAGTTGTATAATTCGGCTCCAAGCTTAAGTATGGATGCTCGTAAGCTGAATTTTTAAGGGTGCTATGACCTACAAGGGCACTAAATCACCTACGCCCCTAAACCTTGCCTTGCTATAGTTTTGTAATTCGGCTCTAAGCTTAAGTATGGATGCCCATAAGCTGAATTTTATAAGGGTACTATGACCTACAAGGGCGCTAAACCACCTATACCCCTTGACCTTGCATTGCTGTAGTTTTATAATTTGGCTCCAAGCTTAAGTATGGATGCTCATAAGCTGAATTTTTAAGGGCGCTATGACCTAAAAGGGCGCTAAATCACCTACACCCATGAACCTTGCATTGCTATAGTTTTGTAGTTCGGCTCTAAGCTTAAGTATGGATGCCCATAAGCTGAATTTTATAAGGGCACTATGACCTACAAGGGTGCTAAACCACCTACACCCCTTGACCTTGCGTTGCTGTAGTTGTATAATTCGGCTACCAGCTTAAGTAGGGATGCTCATAAGCTGAATTTTTAAGGGCGCTATGACCTACAAGGGCGCTAAATAACCTACACCCATGAACCTGCATTGCTATAGTTTTGTAATTCGGCTTTAAGCTTAAGTACGGATGCCCATAAGCTGAATTTTATAAGGACACTATGACCTACAAGGGTGCTAAACCACCTACACCCCTTGACCTTGCATTGCTATAGTTGTATAATTCGGCTCCAAGCTTAAGTATGGATGCTCATAAGCTGAATTTTTAGGGGCGCTATGACCTACAAGGGCGCTAAAATCACCTACACCCATGAACCTTGCATTGCTATAGTTTTGTATTTCGTTTTTAAGATTAAGTATGGATGCCCATAAGCTGAATTTTATAAGGGCACTATGACCTACATGGGTGCTAAACCACCTACACCCCTTGACCTTGCGTTGCTGTAGTTGTATAATTCGGCTCCAAGCTTAAGTATGGATGCTCATAAGCTGAATTTTATAAGGGCACTATGGGCTACAAGGGTGCTAAACCACCTACACCCCTTGATCTTGCATTGCTGTAGTTGTATAATTCGGCTCCAAGCTTAAGTATGGATGCTCATAAGCTGAATTTTTAAGGGCGATATGACCTACAAGGGTGCTAAATCACCTACACCCTAAACCTTGCCTTGCTATAGTTTTGTAATTCGGCTCTAAGCTTAAGTATGGATGCCCATAAGCTGAATTTTATAAGGGTACTATGACCTACAAGGGTGCTAAACCACCTACACCCCTTGACCTTGCATTGCTGTAGTTGTAAAATTCGGCTCCAAGCTTAAGTATGGATGCTCATAAGCTGAATTTTTAAGGGCGCTATGACCTACAAGGGCACTAAATCACCTACACCCCCAAACCTTTGCCTTGCTATAGTTTTGTAATTCGGCTCTAAGCTTAAGTATGGATGCCCATAAGCAGAATTTTATAAGGGCACTATGACCTACAAGGGTGCTAAACCACCTACACCCTTGACCTTGCATTGCTGTTGTTGTATAATTCGGCCCCAAACTTAAGTATGGATGCTCATAAGCTGAATTTTTTAAGGGCACTATTACCTACAAGGGCGCTAAACCACCTACACCCCTGAACCTTGCATTGCTATAGTTTTGTAATTCGGCTTTAAGATTAAGTATGGATGACCATAAGCTGAATTTTATAAGGGCAGTATGACCTAAATGGGTGCTAAACCACCTACTACACCCCTTGACCTTGCGTTGCTGTAGTTGTATAATTTGGCTCCAAGCTTAAGTATGGATGCTCATAAGCTGAATTTTTAAGGGCGCTATGACCTACAAAGGCGCTAAATCACCTACACCCCTAAACTTGGCTTGCTATAGTTTTGTAATCCGGCTCTAAGCTTAAGTATGGATGCCCATAAGCTGAATTTTATAAGGGTACTATGACCTACAACTGCGCTAAACACCTATACCCCTTGACCTTGCATTGCTGTAGTTTTATAATTCGGCTCCAAGCTTAAGTATGGATGCTCATAAGCTGAATTTTTAAGTGCGCTATGACCTACAAGGGCGCTAAATCACCTACACCCATGAACCTTGCATTGCTATAGTTTTGTAGTTCGGCTCTAAGCTTAAGTATGGATGTCCATAAGTTGAATTTTATAAGGGCACTATGACCTACAAGGGTGCTAAACCACCTACAACCCCTTGACTTGCATTGCTGTAGTTGTATAATTCGGCCCCAAGCTTAAGTATGGATGCTCGTAAGCTGAATTTTTTAAGGGCACTATTACCTACAAGGGAGCTAAACCACCTACACCCCTGAACCTTGCATTGCTATAGTTTTGTAATTCGGCTTTAAGATTAAGTATGGATGACCATAAGCTGAATTTTATAAGGCACTATGACCTACATGGGTGCTAAACCACCTACACCCCTTGACCTTGCGTTGCTGTAGTTGTATAATTCGGCTCCAAGCTTAAGTATGGATGCTCATAAGCTGAATTTTTAAGGGCGCTATGACCTACAAGGGCGCTAAATCACCTACACCCATGAACCTTGCATTGCTATAGTTTTGTAATTCGGCTTTAAGCTTAAGTATGGATGCCCATGAGCTGAATTTTATAAGGACACTATGACCTACAAGGGTGCTAAACCACCTACACCCCTTGACCTTGCATTGCTGTAGTTGTATAATTTGGCTCCAAGCTTAAGTATGGATGCTCATAAGCTGAGTTTTTAGGGGCGCTATGACCTACAAGGGCGCTAAATACACCCATGAACCTTGCATTGCTATAGTTTTGTAATTCGTTTTTAAGATTAAGTATGGATGCCCATAAGCTGAATTTTATAAGGGCACTATGACCTACATGGGTGCTAAACCACCTACACCCCTTGACCTTGCGTTGCTGTAGTTGTATAATTCGGCTCCAAGCTTAAGTATGGATGCTCATAAGCTGAATTTTTAAGGGCGCTATGACCTATAAGGGCTCTAAATCACCTACACCCATGAACCTTGCATTGCTATAGTTTTGTAATTCGGCTTTAAGCTTAAGTATGGATGCCCATAAGCAGAATTTTATAAGGGCACTATGACCTACAAGGGTGCTAAACCACCTACACCCCTTGACCTTGCATTTTTGCAGTTGTATAATTCGGCTCCAAGCTTAAGTATGGATGCTCATAAGCTGAATTTTTTAAGGGCGCTATGACCTACAAGGGCACTAAATCACCTACACCCCTAAACCTTTCCTTGCTATAGTTTTGTAATTCGGCTCTAAGCCTAAGAATGGATGCCCATAAGCTGAATTTTATAATGGCACTATGAGCTACTAGGGTGCTAAACCACCTACACCCCTTGATCTTGCATTGCTTTAGTTGTATAATTCGGCTCCAAGCTTAAGTATGGATGCTCATAAGCTGAATTTTTAAGGGCGATATGACCTACAAGGGTGCTAAATCACCTACACCCCTAAACCTTGCCTTGCTATAGTTTTTTAATTCGGCTCTAAGCTTAAGTATGGATGCCCATAAGCTGAATTTTATAAGGGTACTATGACCTACAAGGGTGCTAAACCACCTACACCCCTTGACCTTGCATTGCTGTAGTTGTATAATTCGGCTCCAAGCTTAAGTATGGATGCTCATAAGCTGAATTTTTAAGTGCGCTATGACCTACAAGGGCACTAAATCACCTACACCCCCAAACCTTGCCTTGCTATAGTTTTGTAATTCGGCTCTAAGCTTAAGTATGGATGCCCATAAGCAGAATTTTATAAGGGCACTATGACCTACAAGGGTGCTAAACCACCTACACCCCTTGACCTTGCATTGCTGTAGTTGTATAATTCGGCCCCAAGCTTAAGTATGGATGCTCATAAGCTGAATTTTTAAGGGCACTATTACCTACAAGGGCGCTAAACCACCTACACCCCTGAACCTTGCATTGCTATAGTTTTGTAATTCGGCTTTAAGATTAAGTATGGATGACCATAAGCTGAATTTTATAAGGGCACTATGACCTACATGGGTGCTAAACTACCTACACCCCTTGACCTTGCGTTGCTGTAGTTGTATAATTTGGCTCCAAGCTTAAGTATGGATACTCATAAGCTGAATTTTTAAGGGCGCTATGACCTACAAGGGCGCTAAATCACCTATACCCATGAACCTTGCATTGCTATAGTTTTGTAATTCGGCTTTAAGCTTAAGTACGGATGCCCATAAGCTGAATTTTATAAGGGCACTATAACCTACAAGGGTGATAAACCACTACACCCCTTGACCTTGCATTGTTTTAGTTGTATAATTCGGCTCCAAGCTTAAGTATGGATGCTCATAAGCTGAATTTTTAGGGGCGCTATGACCTACAAGGGCGCTAAATCACCTACACCCATGAACCTTGCATTGCTATAGTTTTGTAATTCGGCTTTAAGATTAAGTATGGATGCCCATAAGCTGAATTTTATAAGGGCACTATGACCTACATGGGTGCTAAACCACCTACACCCCTTGACCTTGCGTTGCTGTAGTTGTATAATTCGGCTCCAGGCTTAAGTATGGATGCTCATAAGCTGAATTTTTAAGGGCGCTATGACCTATAAGAGCGCTAAATCACCTACAACCATGAACCTTGCATTGCTATAGTTTTGTAATTCGGCTTTAAGCTTAAGTATGGATGCCCATAAGCAGAATTTTATAAGGGCACTATGACCTACAAGGGTGCTAAACCACATACACCCCTTGACCTTGCATTTTTGCAGTTGTATAATTCGGCTCCAAGCTTAAGTATGGATGCTCATAAGCTGAATTTTTAAGGGCGATATGACCTAAAAGGGTGCTAAATCACCTACACCCCTAAACCTTGCCTTGCTATAGTTTTGTAATTCGGCTCTAAGCTTAAGTATGGATGCCCATAAGCTGAATTTTATAAGGGTACTATGACCTACAAGGGTGCTAAACCACCTACACCCCTTGACCTTGCATTGCTGTAGTTGTATAATTCGGCTCCAAGCTTAAGTATGGATGCTCATAAGCTGAATTTTTAAGGGCGCTATGACCAACAAGGGCACTAAATCACCTACACCCCAAACCTTGCTTGCTATAGTTTTGTAATTCGGCTCTAAGCTTAAGTATGGATGCCCATAAGCAGAATTTTATAAGGGTACTATGACCTACAAGGGTGCTAAACCACCTACACCCCTTTACCTTGCACTGCTGTAGTTGTATAATTTGGTTCCAAGCTTAAGTATGGATGCTCATAAGCTGAATTTTTTAAGGGCACTATGACCTACAAGGGCGCTAAACCACCTACACCCCTGAATTTTGCATTGCTATAGTTTTTTAATTCGGCTCTAAGCTTAAGTATGGATGTCCATAAGCTGAATTTTATAAGGGCACTATGACCTACAAGGGCGCTAAACCACTTACACCCCTTGACCTTGCATTGCTATAGTTTTGTAATTCGGCACCAAGCTTAAGTATGGATGCCCATAAGCTGAATTTTATAAGGGCACTATGACCTGCAAGGGTGCTAAACCACCTACACCCCTGAACCTTGTATTGCTATAGTTATGTAATTTGGCTCTAAGCTTAAGTATGGATGCCCATAAGCTGAGTTTTATAAGGGCACTATGACCTACATGGATGCTAAGCCACCTACACCCCTTGACCTTGCATTGCTGTAGTTGTATAATTCGGCTCCAAGCTTAAGTATGGATGCTCATAAGCTGAATTTTTAAGGGCGCTATGACCTACAAGGGCGCTAAATCACCTACACCCATGAACCTTGCATTGCTATAGTTTTTGTAATTCGGCTTTAAGCTTAAGTATGGATGCCCATAAGCTGAATTTTATAAGGGCACTATGACCTACATGGGTGCTAAGCCACCTACACCCCTTGACCTTGCATTGCTGTAGTTGTATAATTCGGCTCCAAGCTTAAGTATGGATGCTCATAAGCTGAATTTTTAAGGGCGCTATGACCTACAAGGGCGCTAAATCACCTATACCCATGAACCTTGCATTGCTATAGTTTTGTAATTCGGCTTTAAGCTTAAGTATGGATGCCCATAAGCTGAATTTTATAAGGGCACTATGACCTACATGGGTGCTAAACCACCTACACCCCTTGACCTTGCGTTGCTGTAGTTGTATAATTCGGCTCCAAGCTTAAGTATTGATGCTCATAAGCTGAACTTTTAAGGGCACTATGACCTACAAGGGCGCTAAACCACCTACACCCCTGAACCTTGCATTGCTATAGTTTTTTAATTCGGCTCTAAGCTTAAGTATGGATGTCCATAAGCTGAATTTTATAAGGGCACTATGACCTACAAGGGCGCTAAACCACTTACACCCCTTGACCTTGCATTGCTATAGTTTTGTAATTCGGCACCAAGCTTAAGTATGGATGCTCATAAGCTTAATTTTTAAGGGCGCTATGACCTACAAGGGCGCTAAACCACCTACACCCCTGAACCTTGCATTGCTGTAGTTGTATAATTTGGCTCAAAGCTTAGGCATGGATGCCCATAATCTGAATTTTATAAGGGCACTATGACCTACAAGGGCGCTAAACCACTTACACCCCTTGACCTTGCATTGCTATAGTTTTGTAATTCGGCACCAAGCTTAAGTATGGCTGCTCATAAGCTGAATTTTTTTCAGGGCGCTATGACCTACAAGGGCGCTAAATCACCTACACCCATGAACCTTGCATTGCTATAGTTTTGTAATTCGGCTTTAAGCTTAAGTATGGATGCCCATAAGCTGAATTTTATAAGGGCACTATGACCTACATGGGTGCTAAACCACCTACACCCCTTGACCTTGCGTTGCTGTAGTTGTATAATTCGGCTCCAAGCTTAAGTATTGATGCTCATAAGCTGAAACTTTTAAGGGCACTATGACCTACAAGGGCGCTAAACCACCTACACCCCTGAACCTTGCATTGCTATTGTTTTTTAATTCGGCTCTAAGCTTAAGTATGGATGTCCATAAGCTGAATTTTATAAGGGCACTATGACCTATAAGGGTGCTAAACCACCTACACCCCTGAACCTTGCATTGCTTTAGTTGTATAATTTGTCCAAAGCTTAGGCATGGATGCCCATAATCTGAATTTTATAAGGGCACTATGACCTACAAGGGCGCTAAACCACTTACACCCCTTGACCTTGCATTGCTATAGTTTTGTAATTCGGCACCAAGCGCTTAAGTATGGATGCTCATAAGCTGAATTTTTAAGGCCGCTATGACCTACAAGGGCGCTAAATCCCCTACACCCATGAGCCTTGCATTGCTATAGTTTTGTAATTTGGCTCTAAGCTTAAGTATGGATACCCATAAGCTGAATTTGATAAGGGCACTATGACCTACATGGGTGCTAAACCACCTACACCCCTTGACCTTGCATTGCTTTAGTTGTATAATTCGGCTCCAAGCTTAAATATGGATGCTCATAAGCTGAATTTTTAAGGGTACTATGACCTACAAGGGTGCTAAATCACCTACACCCCTGAACCTTGCATTGCTATAGTTTTTTGTACTTCGGCTATAAGCTTAAGTATGGATGCCCACAAGCTGAATTTTATAAGGGCAGTATGACCTACAAGGGTGCTAAACCACCTACACCCCTTGACCTTGCATTGCTGTATTTGTATAATTCGGCTCCAAGCTTAAGTATGGATGCTCATAAGCTGAATTTTAAGGGCGCTATGACCTACAAGGGCACTAAATCACCTACACCCCCAAACCTTGCCTTGCTATAATTTTGTAATTCGGCTCTAAGCTTAAGTATGGATGCCCATAAGCAGAATTTTTATGAGGGTACTAAGACCTACAAGGGTGCTAAACCACCTACACCCCTTTACCTTGCACTGCTGTAGTTGTATAATTCGGTTCCAAGTTTTAATATGGATGCTCATAAGCTGAATTTTTAAGGGTGGTATTACCTACCATTGTGCTAAATCACCTACACCCCTGAACCTTGCATTGCTATAGTTTGTACTTCGGCTATAAGCTTAAGTATGGATGCCCATAAGCTGAATTTTATAAGGGCACTATGACCTACAAGGTTGCTAAACCACCTACACCCCTTGACCTTGCATTGCTGTAGTTGTATAATTCGGCTCCAATCTTAAGTATGGATGCTCATAAGCTGAATTTTTAAGGGCGCTATGACCTACAAGGGCACTAAATCACCTACACCCCAAACCTTGCCTTGCTATAGTTTTGTAATTCGGCTCTAAGCTTAAGTATGGATGCCCATAAGCAGAATTTTATAAGGGCACTATGACCTACAAGGGTGCTAAACCACCTACACCCCTTTACCTTGCACTGCTGTAGTTGTATAATTCGGTTCCAAGCTTAAGTATGGATGCTCATAAGCTGAATTTTTTAAGGGCACTATGACCTACAAGGGCGCTAAATCACCTACACCCCTAAACCTTGCCTTGCTATAGTTTTGTAATTCGGCTCTAAGCTTAAGTATGGATGCCCATAAGCTGAATTTTATAAGGGCACTATGACCTACAAGGGTGCTAAACCACCTACACACCTTGATCTTGCATTGCATGTAGTTGTATAATTCGGCTCCAAGCTTAAGTATGGATGCTCATAAGCTGAATTTTTAAGGGCGCTATGACCTACAAGGGCGCTAAATCACCTACACCCATGATCCTTGCATTGCAATAGTTTTGTAATTCGGCTTTAAGCTTAAGTATGGATGCCCATATGCTGAATTTTATATGGGCACTATGACCTAAATGGGTGCTAAACCACCTACACCCCTTGACCTTGCGTTGCTGTAGTTGTATAATTCGGCTCTAAGCTTAAGTATGGATGCCCATAAGCTGAATTTTATAAGGGCACTATGAACTACAAGGGTGCTAAACCACCTACACCCCTTTACCTTGCATTGATGTAGTTGTATAATTCGGCTCCAAGCTTAAGTATGGATGCTCATAAGCTAAATTTTTTAAGGCACTATGACCTACAAGGGCGCTAAAACACCTACACCCCTGAACCTTGCATTGCTATAGTTTTGTAATTCAGCTCTAAGCTTAAGTAGGGATGCCCATAAGCTGAATTTTATAAGGGCACTATGACCTACAAGGGTGCTAAACCACTTACACCCCTGAACCTTGCATTGCTATCAAATTCAATTCAATTCAAATTAATTTATTTAACATAAAAAAAAATACAAACAAATTTACAGCGGCCATCTACAAAAACCCGAAGGTTTGTTTACGATGGCTGCAAATCCATTATTATAAAGCTCTACATCCACATAAAAAAACTATCTCTTTACGGGGAAAAAAATCAGCACTTGAACTGAATCAACATAAAGAACATCTCCTACTCTAAAAGGATTACACTCTAGAAATCGCAAGTGAGAAATATCACATATCATCCTTAAAACATACACTCAAAAAAAAAAAAAAAAAAAAAAAAAAAAAAAAAAAAAAAAAAAAAAAAAAAAAAAAAAAAAAAAAAAAAAAAAAAAAAAAAAAAAAGAGATACATCTAACTAAATCAACTATGACAAAATCAATAAGTATCAGCCAGGCTATAGAGCCGACTCCATGCGCTTTGGCTGGGTAATTTCGCGAAAATGCGACAATTATCTGTCCAAACAATTTTCATACCAAACATTAATCAAATTCAAAAATCTAATCATTCAGATTATATCCCAAAAGGTAACGCTTCAATCTACTCTTGAGCTGGCTTACATTATCAACTTGTCTAATAGCATCCGGGAGGGAATTCCACACCCCCGGTCCCGCAAAACGAGGCAGAAAACGCAGCACGTTGAGTATTCCGGAGCTCCGATGCAAGGTCATTCGCATTTCTAGTCTCATAACAGTGATAAGATGAGTTAGCTTTAAAAATTTCCCAAAATACCTCCGGTGAACACTTATTCAAACATTGATAAATAAAAATTGCTAACTGGTAATCCCGTAACTGATAAATATTTAAAATTTTCAAACTTGTAAAGCAATTCAACGTGCTATTTTCAAACTGAATGTAATTACCTAAAATACGAACTATTTTATTCTGTAAAATTTGGACCTTTCTAAAACTTGAAATAAAACTACTAGTCCATAGCATGCAACCATATGATAAATAAGGGCTAACAATAGAATGATAAAGTAAAAGTAAAACATTTGACGGTAGTTGATTTTTCAGTCTTCTTATCACACCCAACCCTCTTGAAATCTTAACTGCCACAAGATCACAATGTGATTTCCAACTTAAATTAAAATCAAGACTAAAGCCCAAATATTTAACACTATTTACATGCTTTAAAAATTCACCGTTAAAAACAATTTTATTATCTAAAACACATGAAACTCCATTTCTACAAAAATGTCACGAAATTTGTTTTTGAAATATTCACTACCAAATAACTAGAATTTGTAAAACTTATCAATTCAGCGAGGGCCTTATTTGTCTTCTCAATTAACTGGTTCAGACAAGTAGCTGTAATCGTAAACACCGTGTCATCAGCAAAAGACGTTATAAGTGCATCTGATATATAAAAACGCATGGTATCAACGTAAATTAGATAAAGAAGTGGGCCAAGAACTGAACCCTGAGTTACACCAGAATTAACGATAAAAGTTTTTGAAATATAATTTTTAATAGAGACTCGAATAATACGCTGGTTAAGATAAGATTCAAACCATTTCAGAATAACCCCTTGGATCCCTAAACGGCTTAGCCTATTTAATAAAATTTTATGAACCACCGTGTCAAAAGCCTTTCTAAAGTCTATAAATACTGAAAGTACCAGTACACTTTTTTCGAGAGCAACATTGATGAAATCTGTTAGGTGCTGGACTGCATGTATTGCAGAGTGGTTTTTCCTGAATCCAAACTGGGTATCACTAAGAAAACCGTAAGTAGTCAGATGGTTATAAAGTCGTCGATGCATCACTTTTTCATACAGCTTAGAAATAGGGGCAATATTGAAATCGGCCTCCAATTAGACGGATCAGTTTTTGAACCCCCTTTGTGAAGCGGAATAACTTTAGCCTCTTTCAGACGAGTAGGAAATTCACCTTTCTTCAAAGAAAGGTTAATCAAATAAACAATACAAGGCAACAAATATACCATAACATGCTTGAACGCTTTCAGATTAATTCCATCATTCCCTGGAGAACTTGATTTTACCAATCCTATTATCTGTTTTAATTCTTCAACGTTCGTTTCATCTGCAGACATTTCCAATCCAACTCCCCTTTCATCACTAAACGTCTCATTAATTTCATTATTTTCATCGTATGGATTCTCACTTATTGATTCACCAATCTTAGAAAAATATTCACCAAAGAAATTAGCCACCTCTCATTTCCATCAACAAATTTACCATCAAAGATCAGACTAGCAGGAATCTCGGTCTCTTTCTCTTCTTATTTACGATTTCGTTTATAATATTCCAAGTCGTTTTCGTATTGCCTTTGTTTTCCTTAAATTTCTCTCCATAATATTCGCGGATGCATGACCGCCTTAGCCGATTTACTTTATTACGGATTTGTTTAAATTCAGTTAGATCTTGACTATGGTTACTATTTAAGTAACTCAAATACAATGTATTTCTCCTTCTAATTAAGTCAAGTAGCTCCATAGTTTACCCAAGGTTTCCGGGGTTCTTTTTTCCTCACCTTTATGCTCTTTACTGGGCAAGTTCTCTCAAATATTGGCTGCAATATGTCCATGAACTTATCGAATGCCGCAGAAGCACTTTCAGATTCTTCATAAACTGGTTTCCATGACACGATACTTAGTTCCTCTCTAAACTTCTGTAGGTTCTTTTTTTAGTTGCCTTCTTTTAACCTTTGTCCTGTTCTGCTTTATCGCATATTGATATGAAGTCACTGCTACTATAGGAAAGTGATCGGAAACTCATTTACTATAACGTCAGCATAACAGCTATGTAATACCCGGGATCGCACGAAAATATTGTCAATAAGTGTAGCTGACTGTCCTGTAACACGAGTCGGAATCCCAACTAATGGATAAAAATCATAACTGGAGAAAAGGTTTAAAAAATCCAAATTATCATTATATAAACTTAAAAGATCAAAATTAAAATCCCCCATGCAAATGCACTCCAGATTACTCAATTCTACTGCATCCATTAAACTACTAAAACCATTTTCAAACTCCTCCCAAACTGTACTCGGCGGCTTGTAAACCTCAGTAATCAATATATTTTTTCCACCAACTTCCAGCTCAAGAGTAAGAGATTCCACCTTACCTTCTATCCAAACTGATAGGTCTTCCCTTATTTTAGCAAACAAAATGATCCTTAACCAAAAATGCCAAAACCTCCACGTCCCATTCTCTCTCTATTCCTTACAATAAGCCTGTATCCTGGAAAATTATATAACGACAGAACATGCTCAGAAGTTAAAAAAGTTTCACAAAGGCCAATTACATCAAATTTACTATTCACATTATCAATTAACTGGAGAATTTCATAATACGTTGAAGTTACATGGCAATTCCAATGACAGAGGCAAAACGATCTTGCATTCACCTCTAATCCTGAAGAAATCACATCCACATAACAACTATCTCTTTGCGGGGAAAAATCAGCATTTATACTTTCTGGAAGTAAATCATCATAAAGAACATCTCCCACTCTAAAAGGATTACTCTCTAGAAAACGCAAGTGAGAAATATCACCCATTATCCTTACAAAATCCACTCAAATCAAATATGAAAAATTCAGTAAGTATCAGCTAGGCTATAGAGCCGACGCGGTGCGCTTTGGCTGGATAATTTCGCGAAAATGCGACCTTTGTCTGTCCAAACATTTTTCACACCGAACTTGTCCCGTGCACTATTTAATATTGCCTTTCTACGTTTTGTAAGAAATTCACTAACATAAATTCCTGATCCAGCTAATTTTGATTTAGTTTTAAACACTTTGTACGCAAGTTCTTTTGATACCAACTTCACTAAAACTGGGGCCACAGGATCTGGATTTCTGCGGGCTAAATTTCGAGAATCTTCCGTAGAGTTTGAGTCTGAAACGCTGAATCAACACAAAATGCTCCCTAGTAATAGTCGAAACTCCCATAGTTGACTTAACAAGGTTTAGGACAGTCATATCAAGATCTGAGCCAGGTGTCTGTCTTATTCCTGAGAATATCAGACAGTCTTGCATAGCTTCCTGTTCAAAATCATCAAGCTTGTTCTCCATTGTAAAAATACGATTTTCTAGTGCTTCAATTTGACTCTTTAGTCCTTTAAGTAAGTTTTCAATGCGCTCAAACCTCGGATTAAAATCTAGCACTATAGCATCATAAATTTCTGCAGTAATAATTTGACTATTTATCTGTACAGCACCAGAAGACCCAGTTCCAATGTTTTGCGCTATTTTTTCTGCAACACGTTTTTCTATATCTGCCACTAGCTTAGTCTTAGTTATCGTAACTTCTTCCTGGGTCGCAGCTAACTGTTGAAAAAGTCCAGAAATAGACGAACTAGAAGAATTTTCAGGCGTCCCTGTTCTTGCAAACTCTTTGTATATATTGGGGAAAGTCGCTACTTCTGTGAATGCTTGTCCTACCCTTTTAGTTTTCGATCTCTTTGCTTCATTAATAGTTTTGTAATTTGGCTCTAAGCTTAAGTATGGATGCCCATAAGCTGAATTTTATAAGGGCACTATGACCTGCATGGGTGCTAAAACACCTACACCCCTTGACCTTGCATTGCTGTTGTTGTATAATTCGGCTCCCAAACTTAAGAATGGATGCTCATAAGCTGAATTTTTAAGGGTGCTATGACCTACAAGGGCGCTAAATCACCTACACCCATGAATCTTGCATTGCTATAGTTTTGTAACTCGGCTTTAAGCCTAAGTATGGATGCCCATAAGCTGAATTTTATAAGGGCACTATGACCTACATGGGTGCTAAACCACCTCTTCCCCTTGACCTTGCGTTGCTGTAGTTGTATAATTTGAATCCAAGCTTAAGTATGGATGCTCATAAGCTGAATTTTTAAGGGCGCTATGACCTACAAGGGCGCTAAATCACCTACACCCCTGAACCTTGCATTGCTATAGTTTTGTAGTTCGGCTATGAGCTTAAGTATGGATGCCCATAAGCTGAATTTTATAAGGGCACTATGACCTACAAGGGTGCTAAACCACCTACACCCCTTGATCTTGCATTGCTGTAGTTGTATAATTCGGCTCCAAGCTTAAGTATGGATGCTCATAAGCTGAATTTTTAAGGGCGCTATGACCTACAAGGGCGCTAAATCACCTACACCCCTAAACCTTGCCTTGCTATAGTTTTGTAATTCGGCTCTAAGCTTAAGTATGGATGCCCATACGCTGAATTTTATAAGGGCACTATGACCTACAAGGGTGCTAAACCACCTACAAACCTTGACCTTGCATTGTTGTAGTTGTATAATTTGGCTCCAAGCTTAATATGGATGCTCATAAGCTGAATTTTTAAGGGTGCTATGACCTACAAGGGTGCTAAATCACCTACACCCATGAACCTTGCATTGCTATAGTTTTGTAATTCGGCTTTAAGATTAAGTATGGATGCCCATAAGCTGAATTTTATAAGGGCACTATGACCTAAATGGGTGCTAAACCACCTACACCCCTTGACCTTGCGTTGCTGTAGTTGTATAATTCGGCTCCAAGCTTAAGTATGGATGCTCATAAGCTGAATTTTAAGGGCGCTATGACCTATAAGGGCGCTAAATCACCTACAACCATGAACCTTGCATTGCTATAGTTTTGAAATTCGGCTTTAAGCTTAAGTATGGATGCCCATAAGCAGAATTTTATAAGGGCACTATGACCTACAAGGGTGCTAAACCACATACACCCCTTGACCTTGCATTTTTGCAGTTGTATAATTCGGCTCCAAGCTTAAGTATGGATGCTCATAAGCTGAATTTTTAAGGGCGCTATGACCTACAAGGGCACTAAATCACCTACACCCCCAAACCTTGCCTTGCTATAGTTTTGTAATTCGGCTCTAAGCTTAAGTATGGATGCCCATAAGCAGAATTTTATAAGGGTACTATGACCTACAAGGGTGCTAAACCACCTACACCCCTTTACCTTGCACTGCTGTAGTTGTATAATTTGGTTCCAAGCTTAAGTATGGATGCTCATAAGCTGAATTTTTTAAGGGCACTATGACCTACAAGGGCGCTAAACCACCTACACCCCTGAACCTTGCATTGCTATAGTTTTGTAATTCGGCTCTAAGCTTAAGTATGGATGCCCATAAGCTGAATTTTATAAGGGCACTATGACCTGCAAGGGTGCTAAACCACCTACACCCCTGAACCTTGTATTGCTATAGTTATGTAATTTGGCTCTAAGC
Source organism: Artemia sinica (assembly GCA_027921565.1). Taxonomy (NCBI): domain Eukaryota; kingdom Metazoa; phylum Arthropoda; class Branchiopoda; order Anostraca; family Artemiidae; genus Artemia; species Artemia sinica. The sequence continues at coordinate 385,301 of JAPEVW010000125.1, forward strand.
TTAAGTATGGATGCCCATAAGCTGAGTTTTATAAGGGCACTATGACCTACATGGGTGCTAAGCCACCTACACCCCTTGACCTTGCATTGCTGTGTAGTTGTATAATTCGGCTCCAAGCTTAAGTATGGATGCTCATAAGCTGAATTTTTAAGGGCGCTACGACCTACAAGGGCGCTAAATCACCTACACCCATGAACCTTGCATTGCTATAGTTTTGTAATTCGGCTTTAAGCTTAAGTATGGATGCCCATAAGCTGAATTTTATAAGGGCACTATGACCTACATGGGTGCTAAACACACCTACACCCCTTGACCTTGCGTTGCTGTAGTTGTATAATTCGGCTCCAAGCTTAAGTATTGATGCTCATAAGCTGAACTTTTAAGGGCACTATGACCTACAAGGGCGCTAAACCACCTACACCCCTGAACCTTGCATTGCTATAGTTTTTAATTCGGCTCTAAGCTTAAGTATGGATGTCCATAAGCTGAATTTTATAAGGGCACTATGACCTACAAGGGCACTAAACCACTTACACCCCTTGACCTTGCATTGCTATAGTTTTGTAATTCGGCACCAAGCTTAAGTATGGATGCTCATAAGCTGAATTTTTAAGGGGGCGCTATGACCTACAAGGGCGCTAAACCACCTACACCCCTGAACCTTGCATTGCTGTAGTTGTATAATTTGGCTCAAAGGTTAGGCATGGATGCCCATAATCTGAATTTTATAAGGACACTATGACCTACAAGGGCGCTAAACCACTTACACCCCTTGACCTTGCATTGCTATAGTTGGTAATTCGGCACCAAGCTTAAGTATGGCTGCTCATAAGCTGAATTTTTCAGGGCGCTATGACCTACAAGGGCGCTAAATCACCTACACCCATGAACCTAGCATTGCTATAGTTTTGTAATTCGGCTTTAAGCTTAAGTATGGATGCCCATAAGCTGAATTTTATAAGGGCACTATGACCTACATGGGTGCTAAACCACCTACACCCCTTGACCTTGCGTTGCTGTAGTTGTATAATTCGGCTCCAAGCTTAAGTATTGATGCTCATAAGCTGAACTTTTAAGGGCACTATGACCTACAAGGGCGCTAAACCACCTACACCCCTGAACCTTGCATTGCTATAGTTTTTTTTTAATTCGGCTCTAAGCTTAAGTATGGATGTCCATAAGCTGAATTTTATAAGGGCACTATGACCTACAAGGGCACTAAACCACTACACCCCTTGACCTTGCATTGCTATAGTTTTGTAATTCGGCACCAAGCTTAAGTATGGATGCTCATAAGCTGAATTTTTAAGGGCGCTATGACCTACAAGGGCGCTAAACCACCTACACCCCTTGAACCTTGCTATGCTGTAGTTGTATAATTCGGCTCAAAGGTTAGGTATGGATGCCCATAAGCTGAATTTTATAAGGGCACTATGACCTACAAGGGCGCTAAACCACCTTACACCCCTTGACCTTGCATTGCTATAGTTGGGTAATTCGGCACCAAGCTTAAGTATGGCTGCCCATAAGCTGAATTTTTAAGGGCACTATGACCTACAAGGGCGCTAAATCACCTACACACCCATGAACCTTGCATTGCTATAGTTTTGTAATTCGGCTTTAAGCTTAAGTATGGATGCCCATAAGCTGAATTTTATAAGGGCACTATGACCTACATGGGCGCTAAACCACCTACACCCCTTGACCTTGCGTTGCTGTAGTTGTAATTCGGCTCCAAGCTTAAGTATGGATGCTCATAAGCTGAATTTTATAAGGGCACTATGACCTACAAGGGTGCTAAACCACCTACACCCCTTGACCTTGCATTGCTGTAGTTGTATAATTCGGCCCAAGCTTAAGTATGGATGCTCATAAGCTGAATTTTTTAAGGGCACTATGACCTACAAGGGCGCTAAACCACCTACACCCCTGAACCTTGCATTGCTATAGTTTTGTAATTCGGCTTTAAGCTTAAGTATGGATGCCATAAGCTGAATTTTATAAGGGCACTATGACCTACAGGGGTGCTAAACCACCTACACCCCTTGACCTTGCATTGCTGTAGTTGTATAATTCGGCTCCAAGCTTAAGTATGGATGCTCATAAGCTGAATTTTTAAGGCGCTATGACCTACAAGGGCGCTAAATCACCTACACCCCTGAACCTTGCATTGCTATAGTTTTGTAATTCGGCTTTAAGCTTAAGTATGGATGCCCATAAGCTGAATTTTATAAGGGCACTATGACCTACAAGGGTGATAAACCACCTACACCCCTTGACCTTGCATTGTTTTAGTTGTATAATTCGGCTCCAAGCTCAAGTATGGATGCTCATAAGCTGAATTTTTAAGGGCGCTATGACCTACAAGGGCGCTAAATCACCTACACCCATGAACCTTGCATTGCTATAGTTTTGTAATTCGGCTTTAAGCTTAAGTATGGATGCCCATAAGCTGAATTTTATAGGGCACTATGACCTACATGGGTGCTAAACCACCTACACCCCTTGACCTTGCATTGCTGTAGTTGTATAATTCGGCTCAAGCTTAAGTATGGATGCTCATAAGCTGAATTTTTAAGGGCGCTATGACCTACAAGGCGCTAAATCACCTACATGAACCTTGCATTGCTATAGTTTTGTAATTCGGCTTTAAGCTTAAGTATGGATGCCCATAAGCTGAATTTTATAAGGGCACTATGACCTACAAGGGTGCTAAACCACCTACACCCCTTGACCTTGCATTGCTGTAGTTGTATAATTCGGCTCCAAGCTTAAGTATGGATGCTCATAAGCTGAATTTTTAAGGGCACTATGACCTACAAGGGTGCTAAATCACCTACACCCCTAAACCTTGCATTGCTATAGTTGTATAATTCGGCTCTAAGCTTAAGTATGGATGCCCATAAGCTGAATTTTTAAGGGCACTATGACCTACAAGGGTGCTAAACCACCTACACCCCTTGACCTTGCATTGCTGTAGTTTTATAATTCGGCTCTAAGCTAAGTATGGATGCTCATAAGCTGAATTTTATAAGGGCACTATGACCTACAAGGGTGCAAAACCACCTACACCCCTGACCTTGCATTGCTATAGTTTTGTAATTCGGCTCTAAGCTTAAGTATGGATGCTCATAAGCTGAATTTTATAAGGGCACTATGACCTACAAGGGTGCTAAACCACCTACACCCCTTGAACCTTGCATTGCTATAGTTGTATAATTCGGCTCTAAGCTTAAGTATGGATGCCCATAAGCTGAATTTTATAAGGGCACTATGACCTACAAGGGTGCTAAACCACCTACACCCCTGACCTTGCATTGCTATAGTTTTATAATTCGGCTCTAAGCTTAAGTATGGATGCCATAAGCTGAATTTTATAAGGGCACTATGACCTACAAGGGCGCTAAACCACCTACACCCCTTGACCTTGCATTGCTAGTTTTGTATAATTCGGCTCACCAAGCTTAAGTATGGGATGCTCATAAGCTGAATTTTTAAGGGCACTATGACCTACAAGGGTGCTAAACCACCTACACCCCCTTGAACCTTGCTATTGCTATAGTTATGTAATTTGGCTCTAAGCTTAATTATGGATGCCCATAAGCTGAATTTTATAAGGGCACTATGACCTACATGGATGCTAACCACCTACACCCCTTGACCTTGCATTGCTGTAGTTGTATAATTCGGCTCCAAGCTTAAGTATGGATGCTCATAAGCTGAATTTTTAAGGGCGCTATGACCTACAAGGGCGCTAAATCACCTACACCCCTGAACCTTGCATTGCTATAGTTTTGTAATTCGGCTCTAAGCTTAAGTATGGATGCCCATAAGCTGAATTTTATAAGGGCACTATGACCTACAAGGGTGCTAACCACCTACACCCCTTGACCTTGCATTGCTGTAGTTGTATAATTCGGCTCCAAGCTTAAGTATGGATGCTCATAAGCTGAATTTTTAAGGGCACTATGACCTACAAGGGCGCTAAATCACCTACACCCCTGAACCTTGCATTGCTATAGTTTTGTAATTCGGCTTAAGCTTAAGTATGGATGCCCATAAGCTGAATTTTATAAGGGCACTATGACCTACAAGGGTGCTAAACCACCTACACCCCTTGAACCTTGCATTGCTATAGTTTGTGTAATTCGGCTCTAAGCTTAAGTATGGATGCCCATAAGCTGAATTTTATAAGGGCACTATGACCTACAAGGGTGCTAAACCACCTACACCCCTTGACCTTGCATTGCTGTAGTTGTATAATTCGGCTCCAAGCTTAAGTATGGATGCTCATAAGCTGAATTTTTAAGGGCACTATGACCTACAAGGGCGCTAAATCACCTACACCCCTGAACCTTGCATTGCTATAGTTTTGTAATTCGGCTCTAAGCTTAAGTATGGATGCCCATAAGCTGAATTTTATAAGGGCACTATGACCTACAAGGGTGCTAAACCACCTACACCCCTTGACCTTGCATTGCTGTAGTTGTATAATTCGGCTCCAAGCTTAAGTATGGATGCTCATAAGCTGAATTTTTAAGGGCACTATGACCTACAAGGGCGCTAAATCACCTACACCCCTGAACCTTGCATTGCTATAGTTTTGTAATTCGGCTCTAAGCTTAAGTATGGATGCCCATAAGCTGAATTTTATAAGGGCACTATGACCTACAAGGGTGCTAAACCACCTACACCCCTGAACCTTGCATTGCTATAGTTTTGTAATTCGGCTCTAAGCTTAAGTATGGATGCCCATAAGCTGAATTTTATAAGGGCACTATGACCTACAAGGGTGCTAAAACCACCTACACCCCTTGACCTTGCATTGCTGTAGTTGTATAATTCGGCTCCAAGCTTAAGTATGGATGCTCATAAGCTGAATTTTTAAGGGCACTATGACCTACAAGGGCGCTAAACCACCTACACCCCTGAACCTTGCATTGCTATAGTTTTGTAATTCGGCTCTAAGCTTAAGTATGGATGCCATAAGCTGAATTTTTATAAGGGCACTATGACCTACAAGGGCGCTAAACCACCTACACCCCTGAACCTTGCATTGCTATAGTTTTGTAATTCGGCTCTAAGCTTAAGTATGGATGCCCATAAGCTGAATTTTTAAGGGCACTATGACCTACAGGGCGCTAAACCACCTACACCCCTTGACCTTGCATTGCTATAGTTTTGTAATTCGGCTCCAAGCTTAAGTATGGATGCTCATAAGCTGAATTTTTAAGGGCGCTATGACCTACAAGGGCGCTAAATCACCTACACCCCTGAACCTTGCATTGCTATAGTTTTGTAATTCGGCTCTAAGCTTAAGTATGGATGCCCATAAGCTGAATTTATAAGGGCACTATGACCTACAAGGGTGCTAAACCACCTACACCCCTTGACCTTGCATTGCTGTAGTTGTATAATTCGGCTCCAAGCTTAAGTATGGATGCTCATAAGCTGAATTTTTAAGGGCACTATGACCTACAAGGGTGCTAAATCACCTACACCCCTGAACCTTGCATTGCTATAGTTTTGTAATTTGGCTCTAAGCTTAAGTATGGATGCCCATAAGCTGAATTTTATAAGGGCACTATGACCTACAAGGGTGCTAAACACCTACACCCCTTGACCTTGCATTGCTGTAGTTGTATAATTCGGCTCCAAGCTTAAGTATGGATGCTCATAAGCTGATTTTTAAGGGCGCTATGACCTACAAGGGCGCTAAATCACCTACACACCCCTGAACCTTGCATTGCTATAGTTTTGTAATTCGGCTCTAAGCTTAAGTATGGATGCCCATAAGCTGAATTTTATAAGGGCACTATGACCTACAAGGGTGCTAAACCACCTACACCCCTTGACCTTGCATTGCATAATTCGGCTCCAAGCTTAAGTATGGATGCTCATAAGCTGAATTTTTAAGGGCACTATGACCTACAAGGGTGCTAAACCACCTACACCCCTGAACCTTGCATTGCTATAGTTTTGTAATTCGGCTCTAAGCTTAAGTATGGATGCCCATAAGCTGAATTTTATAAGGGCACTATGACCTACAAGGGTGCTAAACCACCTACACCCCTTGACCTTGCATTGCTGTAGTTGTATATTTCAAGCTTAAGTATGGATGCTCATAAGCTGAATTTTTAAGGGCGTATGACCTACAATGCTAAATCACCTAAGAACCTTGCATTGCTATAGTTTTGTAATTCGGCTTTAAGCTTAAATGGATGCCCATAAGCTGAATTTTATAAGGGCACTATGACCTACAAGGGTGCTAAACCACCTACACCCCCAAACCTTGCATTGCTATAGTTTTGTAATTCGGCTCCAAGCTTAAGTATGGATGCCCATAAGCTGAATTTTATAAGGGCACTATGACCTACAAGGGGTGCTAAACCACCTACACCCCTTGACCTTGCATTGCTGTAGTTTTGTATAATTCGGCTCCAAGCTTAAGTATGGATGCTCATAAGCTGAATTTTTAAGGGCGCTATGACCTACAAGGGTGCTAATCACCTACACCCCTGAACCTTGCATTGCTATAGTTTTTGTAATTCGGCTCTAAGCTTAAGTATGGATGCCCATAAGCTGAATTTTATAAGGGCACTATGACCTACAAGGGTGCTAAACCACCTACACCCCTTGACCTTGCATTGCTGTAGTTGTATAATTCGGCTCCAAGCTTAAGTATGGATGCTCATAAGCTGAATTTTTAAGGGCTATGACCTACAAGGGCGCTAAATCACCTACACCCCCAAACCTTGCATTGCTATAGTTTTGTAATTCGGCTCTAAGCTTAAGTATGGATGCCCATAAGCTGAATTTTATAAGGGCACTATGACCTACAAGGGTGCTAAACCACCTACACCCCTTGACCTTGCATTGCTATGTTTTTGTATAATTCGGCTCCAAGCTTAAGTATGGATGCTCATAAGCTGAATTTTTTAAGGGCACTATGACCTACAAGGGCGCTAAATCACCTACACACCCCTGAACCTTGCATTGCTATAGTTTTGTAATTTGGCTCTAAGCTTAAGTATGGATGCCCATAAGCTGAATTTTAAGGGGCACTATGACCTACAATGGGTGCTAAACCACCTACACCCCTTGACCTTGCATTGCTGTAGTTGTATAATTCGGCTCCAAGCTTAAGTATGGATGCTCATAAGCTGAATTTTTAAGGGCGCTATGACCTACAAGGGCGCTAAATCACCTACACCCATGAACCTTGCATTGCTATAGTTTTGTAATTCGGCTTAAGCTTAAGTATGGATGCCCATAAGCTGAATTTTATAAGGGCACTATGACCTACAAGGGTGCTAAACCACCTACACCCCTTGACCTTGCATTGCTGTAGTTGTATAATTCGGCTCCAAGCTTAAGTATGGATGCTCATAAGCTGAATTTTTAAGGGCGCTATGACCTACAAGGGCGCTAAATCACCTACACCCCTGAACCTTGCATTGCTATAGTTTTGTAATTGGCTCTAAGCTTAAGTATGGATGCCCATAAGCTGAATTTTATAAGGGCACTATATGACCTACAAGGGTGCTAAACCACCTACACCCCCTTGACCTTGCATTGCTGTAGTTGTATAATTCGGCTCCAAGCTTAAGTATGGATGCCCATAAGCTGAATTTTTTTAAGGGCACTATGACCTACAAGGGTGCTAAACCACCTACACCCCTGAACCTTGCATTGCTATAGTTTTGTAATTCGGCTCTAAGCTTAAGTATGGATGCCCATAAGCTGATTTTATAAGGGCACTATGACCTACAAGGGTGCTAAACCACCTACACCCCTTGACCTTGCATTGCTGTAGTTGTATAATTCGGCTCAAGCTTAAGTATGGATGCTCATAAGCTGAATTTTTAAGGGCGCTATGACCTACAAGGGCGCTAAATCACCTACACCCATGAACCTTGCATTGCTATAGTTTTGTAATTTGGCTTTAAGCTTAAGTATGGATGCCCATAAGCTGAATTTTATAAGGGCACTATGACCTACAAGGGTGCTAAACCACCTACACCCCTTGACCTTGCATTGCTGTAGTTGTATAATTCATTGCTAGTTTTTTTAATTCGGCTCCAAGCTTAAGTATGGATGCTCATAAGCTGAATTTTTAAGGGCGCTATGACCTACAAGGGCGCTAAATCACCTACACCCCTGAACCTTGCATTGCTATAGTTTTGTAATTCGGCTCTAAGCTTAAGTATGGATGCCCATAAGCTGAATTTTATAAGGGCACTATGACCTACAAGGGTGCTAAACCACCTACACCCCTTGAACCTTGCATTGCTGTAGTTTTATAATTCGGCTCCAAGCTTAAGTATGGATGCTCATAAGCTGAATTTTTAAGGGCGCTATGACCTACAAGGGCGCTAAATCCACCTACACCCCTGAACCTTGCATTGCTATAGTTTTGTAATTCGGCTCTAAGCTTAAGTATGGATGCCCATAAGCTGAATTTTATAAGGGCACTATGACCTACAAGGGTGCTAAACCACCTACACCCCTTGACCTTGCATTGCTGTAGTTGTATAATTCGGCTCCAAGCTTAAGTATGGATGCTCATAAGCTGAATTTTTTAAGGGCACTATGACCTACAAGGGCGCTAAATCACCTACACCCTGAACCTTGCATTGCTATAGTTTTGTAATAATTCGGCTCTAAGCTTAAGTATGGATGCCCATAAGCTGAATTTTATAAGGGCACTATGACCTACAAGGGTGCTAAACCACCTACACCCCTTGACCTTGCATTGCTGTAGTTGTATAATTCGGCTCCAAGCTTAAGTATGGATGCCCATAAGCTGAATTTTTAAGGGCACTATGACCTACAAGGGTGCTAAATCACCTACACCCCTGAACCTTGCATTGCTATAGTTTTGTAATTTGGCTCTAAGCTTAAGTATGGATGCCCATAAGCTGAATTTTATAAGGGCACTATGACCTACAAGGGTGCTAAACCACCTACACCCCTTGACCTTGCATTGCTGTAGTTGTATAATTCGGCTCCAAGCTTAAGTATGGATGCTCATAAGCTGAATTTTTAAGGGCGCTATGACCTACAAGGGCGCTAAATCACCTACACCCCTGAACCTTGCATTGCTATAGTTTTGTAATTCGGCTCTAAGCTTAAGTATGGATGCCCATAAGCTGAATTTTATAAGGGCACTATGACCTACAAGGGTGCTAAACCACCTACACCCCTTGACCTTGCATTGCTGTAGTTGTATAATTCGGCTCCAAGCTTAAGTATGGATGCTCATAAGCTGAATTTTTAAGGGCGCTATGACCTACAAGGGCGCTAAATCACCTACACCCCTGAACCTTGCATTGCTATAGTTTTGTAATTGGCTCTAAGCTTAAGTATGGATGCCCATAAGCTGAATTTTATAAGGGCACTATGACCTACATGGGTGCTAAACCACCTACACCCCTTGACCTTGCATTGCTGTAGTTGTATAATTCGGCTCCAAGCTTAAGTATGGATGCCCATAAGCTGAATTTTTAAGGGCACTATGACCTACAAGGGCGCTAAATCACCTACACCCCTGAACCTTGCCTTGCTATAGTTTTGTAATTCGGCTCTAAGCTTAAGTATGGATGCCCATAAGCTGAATTTTATAAGGGCACTATGACCTACAAGGGTGCTAAACCACCTACACCCCTTGACCTTGCATTGCTGTAGTTGTATAATTCGGCTCCAAGCTTAAGTATGGATGCTCATAAGCTGAATTTTTAAGGGCGCTATGACCTACAAGGGCGCTAAATCACCTACACCCCTGAACCTTGCCTTGCTATAGTTTTGTAATTCGGCTCTAAGCTTAAGTATGGATGCCCATAAGCTGAATTTTATAAGGGCACTATGACCTACAAGGGTGCTAAACCACCTACACCCCTGAACCTTGCATTGCTGTAGTTGTATAATTCGGCTCCAAGCTTAAGTATGGATGCTCATAAGCTGAATTTTTTAAGGGCACTATGACCTACAAGGGCGCTAAACCACCTACACCCCTGAACCTTGCATTGCTATAGTTTTGTAATTCGGCTCTAAGCTTAAGTATGGATGCTCCATAAGCTGAATTTTATAAGGGCACTATGACCTACAAGGGTGCTAAACCACACCTACACCCCTTGAACCTTGCATTGCTGTAGTTGTATAATTCGGCTCCAAGCTTAAGTATGGATGCTCATAAGCTGAATTTTTAAGGGCACTATGACCTACAAGGGCGCTAAACCACCTACACCCCTGAACCTTGCATTGCTATAGTTTTGTAATTTGGCTCTAAGCTTAAGTATGGATGCCCATAAGCTGAATTTTATAAGGGCACTATGACCTACAAGGGTGCTAAACCAACCACCTACACCCCTTGACCTTGCATTGCTGTAGTTGTATAATTCGGCTCCAAGCTTAAGTATGGATGCTCATAAGCTGAATTTTTAAGGGCGCTATGACCTACAAGGGCGCTAAATCACCTACACCCATGAACCTTGCATTGCTATAGTTTTGTAATTCGGCTTTAAGCTTAAGTATGGATGCCCATAAGCTGAATTTTATAAGGGCACTATGACCTACAATGGGTGCTAAACCACCTACACCCCTTGACCTTGCGTTGCTGTAGTTGTATAATTCGGCTCTAAGCTTAAGTATGGATGCTCATAAGCTGAATTTTTAAGGGCACTATGACCTACAAGGGCGCTAAACCACCTACACCCCTAACCTTGCATTGCTATAGTTTTTATAATTCGGCTCTAAGCTTAAGTATGGATGCCATAAGCTGAATTTTATAAGGGCACTATGACCTACAAGGGTGCTAAACACTACACCCCTTGAACCTTGCATTGCTATAGTTGTATAATTCGGCTCCAAGCTTAAGTATGGATGCTCATAAGCTGAATTTTTAAGGGCACTATGACCTACAAGGGCGCTAAACCACCTACACCCCTGAACCTTGCATTGCTATAGTTTTGTAATTTCGGCTCTAAGCTTAAGTATGGATGCCCATAAGCTGAATTTTATAAGGGCACTATGACCTACAAGGTGCTAAACCACCTACACCCCTTGACCTTGCATTGCTGTAGTTTATAATTCGGCTCCAAGCTTAAGTATGGATGCTCATAAGCTGAATTTTTAAGGGCGCTATGACCTACAAGGGCGCTAAATCACCTACACCCATGAACCTTGCATTGCTATAGTTTTGTAATTCGGCTTTAAGCTTAAGTATGGATGCCCATAAGCTGAATTTTATAAGGGCACTATGACCTACAGGGTGCTAAACCACCTACACCCCTTGACCTTGCATTGCTGTAGTTGTATAATTCGGCTCCAAGCTTAAGTATGGATGCTCATAAGCTGAATTTTTAAGGGCACTATGACCTACAAGGGCGCTAAATCACCTACACCCCTGAACCTTGCATTGCTATAGTTTTGTAATTCGGCTCTAAGCTTAAGTATGGATGCCCATAAGCTGAATTTTATAAGGGCACTATGACCTACAAGGGTGCTAAACCACCTACACCCCTTGACCTTGCATTGCTGTAGTTGTATAATTCGGCTCCAAGCTTAAGTATGGATGCTCATAAGCTGAATTTTATAAGGGCACTATGACTACAAGGGTGCTAAACCACCTACACCCCTTGACCTTGCATTGCTGTAGTTGTATAATTCGGCTCTCAAGCTTAAGTATGGATGCTCATAAGCTGAATTTTTAAGGGCACTATGACCTACAAGGGTGCTAAACCACCTACACCCCTGAACCTTGCATTGCTATAGTTTTGTAATTCGGCTCTAAGCTTAAGTATGGATGCCCATAAGCTGAATTTTATAAGGGCACTATGACCTACAAGGGTGCTAAACCACCTACACCCCTTGACCTTGCATTGCTGTAGTTGTATAATTCGGCTCCAAGCTTAAGTATGGATGCTCATAAGCTGAATTTTTAAGGGCGCTATGACCTACAAGGGTGCTAAATCACCTACAACCCTGAACCTTGCATTGCTATAGTAGTTTTGTAATTCGGCTCTAAGCTTAAGTATGGATGCCCATAAGCTGAATTTTATAAGGGCACTATGACCTACAAGGGTGCTAAACCACCTACACCCCTTGACCTTGCATTGCTGTAGTTGTATAATTCGGCTCCAAGCTTAAGTATGGATGCTCATAAGCTGAATTTTTTAAGGGCACTATGACCTACAAGGGCGCTAAATCACCTACACCCCTGAACCTTGCATTGCTATAGTTTTGTAATTCGGCTCTAAGCTTAAGTATGGATGCCCATAAGCTGAATTTTTATAAGGGCACTATGACCTACAAGGGTGCTAAACCACCTACACCCCTTGACCTTGCATTGCTGTAGTTGTATAATTCGGCTCCAAGCTTAAGTATGGATGCTCATAAGCTGAATTTTTAAGGGCGCTATGACCTACAAGGGCGCTAAATCACCTACACCCATGAACCTTGCATTGCTATAGTTTTGTAATTCGGCTCTAAGCTTAAGTATGGATGCCCATAAGCTGAATTTTATAAGGGCACTATGACCTACAAGGGTGCTAAACCACCTACACCCCTTGACCTTGCATTGCTGTAGTTGTATAATTCGGCTCCAAGCTTAAGTATGGATGCTCATAAGCTGAATTTTATAAGGGCACTATGACCTACAAGGGTGCTAAACCACCTACACCCCTAAACCTTGCATTGCTGTAGTTTTATAATTCGGCTCCAAGCTTAAGTATGGATGCTCATAAGCTGAATTTTTTTAAGGGCACTATGACCTACAAGGGCGCTAAACCACCTACACCCCTGAACCTTGCATTGCTATAGTTTTGTAATTCGGCTCTAAGCTTAAGTATGGATGCCCATAAGCTGAATTTTATAAGGGCACTATGACCTACAAGGGTGCTAAACCACCTACACCCCTGAACCTTGCATTGCTATAGTTTTGTAATTTGGCTCTAAGCTTAAGTATGGATGCCCATAAGCTGAATTTTATAAGGGCACTATGACCTACATGGGTGCTAAACCACCTACACCCCTTGACCTTGCATTGCTAGTGTTGTATAATTCGGCTCCAAGCTTAAGTATGGATGCTCATAAGCTGAATTTTTAAGGGTGCTATGACCTACAAGGGCGCTAAATCACCTACACCCTGAACCTTGCATTGCTATAGTTTTGTAATTCGGCTCTAAGCTTAAGTATGGATGCCCATAAGCTGAATTTTATAAGGGCACTATGACCTACATGGGTGCTAAACCACCTACACCCCTTGACCTTGCATTGCTGTAGTTGTATAATTGGCTCCAAGCTTAAGTATGGATGCTCATAAGCTGAATTTTTAAGGGCGCTATGACCTACAAGGGCGCTAAATCACCTACACCCCTGAACCTTGCATTGCTATAGTTTTGTAATTCGGCTATAAGCTTAAGTATGGATGCCCATAAGCTGAATTTTATAAGGGCACTATGACCTACAAGGGTGCTAAACCACCTACACCCCTTGATCTTGCATTGCTGTAGTTGTATAATTCGGCTCCAAGCTTAAGTATGGATGCTCATAAGCTGATTTTTAAGGGCGCTATGACCTACAAGGGCGCTAAATCACCTACACCCCTAAAACCTTGCCTTGCTATAGTTTTGTAATTCGGCTCTAAGCTTAAGTATGGATGCCCATACGCTGAATTTTATAAGGGCACTATGACCTACAAGGGTGCTAAAACCACCTACACCCCTTGACCTTGCATTGCTGTAGTTGTATAATTTGGCTCCAAGCTTAAGTATGGATGCTCATAAGCTGAATTTTTTAAGGGTGCTATGACCTACAAGGGTGCTAAATCACCTACACCCCTGAACCTTGCATTGCTATAGTTTTGTAATTCGGCTTAAGCTTAAGTATGGATGCCCATAAGCTGAATTTTATAAGGGCACTATGACCTACAAGGGTGCTAAACCACCTACACCCCTTGACCTTGCATTGCTGTAGTTGTATAATTCGGCTCCAAGCTTAAGTATGGATGCTCATAAGCTGAATTTTTAAGGGCGCTATGACCTACAAGGGCGCTAAATCACCTACACCCCTGAACCTTGCATTGCTATAGTTTTGTAATTCGGCTCTAAGCTTAAGTATTGGATGCCCATAAGCTGAATTTTATAAGGGCACTATGACCTACAAGGGTGCTAAACCACCTACACCCCTTGACCTTGCATTGCTGTAGTTGTATAATTCGGCTCCAAGCTTAAGTATGGATGCTCATAAGCTGAATTTTTAAGGGCGCTATGACCTACAAGGGCGCTAAATCACCTACACCCCTAAAACCTTGCCTTGCTATAGTTTTGTAATTCGGCTCTAAGCTTAAGTATGGATGCCCATAAGCTGAATTTTATAAGGGCACTATGACCTACAAGGGTGCTAAACCACCTACACCCCTTGACCTTGCATTGCTGTAGTTGTATAATTCGGCTCCAAGCTTAAGTATGGATGCTCATAAGCTGAATTTTTAAGGGCGCTATGACCTACAAGGGCGCTAAATCACCTACACCCCTAAACCTTGCTTGCTATAGTTTTTGTAATTTCGGCTCTAAGCTTAAGTATGGATGCCCATAAGCTGAATTTTATAAGGGCACTATGACCTACAAGGGTGCTAAACCACCTACACCCCCTTTACCTTGCATTGCTGTAGTTGTATAATTCGGCTCCAAGCTTAAGTATGGATGCTCATAAGCTGAATTTTTTAAGGGCACTATGACCTACAAGGGCGCTAAACCACCTACACCCCTGAACCTTGCATTGCTATAGTTTTGTAATTCGGCTCTAAGCTTAAGTATGGATGCCCATAAGCTGAATTTTATAAGGGCACTATGACCTACAAGGGTGCTAAATCACCTACACCCCTGAACCTTGCATTGCTATAGTTTTGTATTTGGCTCTAAGCTTAAGTATGGATGCCCATAAGCTGAATTTTATAAGGGCACTATGACCTACATGGGTGCTAAACCACCTACACCCCTTGACCTTGCATTGCTGTAGTTGTATAATTCGGCTCCAAGCTTAAGTATGGATGCTCATAAGCTGAATTTTTAAGGGCGCTATGACCTACAAGGGCGCTAAATCACCTACACCCATGAACCTTGATTGCTATAGTTTTGTAATTCGGCTTTAAGCTTAAGTATGGATGCCCATAAGCTGAAATTTTATAAGGGCACTATGACCTACAAGGGTGCTAAACCACCTACACCCCTTGACCTTGCATTGCTGTAGTTGTATAATTTGGCTCCAAGCTTAAGTATGGATGCTCATAAGCTGAATTTTTAAGGGCGCTATGACCTACAAGGGCGCTAAATCACCTACACCCCTGAACCTTGCATTGCTATAGTTTTGTAATTCGGCTCTAAGCTTAAGTATGGATGCCCATAAGCTGAATTTTATAAGGGCACTATGACCTACAGGGTGCTAAACCACCTACACCCCTTGACCTTGCATTGCTGTAGTTGTATAATTCGGCTCCAAGCTTAAGTATGGATGCTCATAAGCTGAATTTTTAAGGGCGCTATGACCTACAAGGGCGCTAAATCACCTACACCCTAAACCTTGCATTGCTATAGTTTTGTAATTCGGCTCTAAGCTTAAGTATGGATGCCCATAAGCTGAATTTTATAAGGGCACTATGACCTACAAGGGTGCTAAACCACCTACACCCCTTGAACCTTGCATTGCTATAGTTTTGTAATTCGGCTCCAAGCTTAAGTATGGATGCTCATAAGCTGAATTTTTTAAGGGCACTATGACCTACAAGGGTGCTAAACCACCTACACCCCTGACCTTGCATTGCTATAGTTTTGTAATTCGGCTCTAAGCTTAAGTATGGATGCCCATAAGCTGAATTTTTATAAGGCACTATGACCTACAAGGGTGCTAAACCACCTACACCCTTGAACCTTGCATTGCTATAGTTTTGTAATTCGGCTCTAAGCTTAAGTATGGATGCTCATAAGCTGAATTTTTAAGGGCGCTATGACCTACAAGGGCGCTAAATCACCTACACCCTGAACCTTGCATTGCTATAGTTTTTGTAATTCGGCTTTAAGCTTAAGTATGGATGCCCATAAGCTGAATTTTATAAGGGCACTATGACCTACAAGGGTGCTAAACCACCTACACACCCCTTGACCTTGCATTGCTGTAGTTGTATAATTCGGCTCCAAGCTTAAGTATGGATGCTCATAAGCTGAATTTTTAAGGGCGCTATGACCTACAAGGGCGCTAAATCACCTACACCCTGAACCTTGCATTGCTATAGTTTTGTAATTCGGCTTTAAGCTTAAGTATGGATGCCCATAAGCTGAATTTTATAAGGGCACTATGACCTACAGGGTGCTAAACCACCTACACCCCTTGACCTTGCATTGCTGTAGTTGTATAATTCGGCTCCAAGCTTAAGTATGGATGCTCATAAGCTGAATTTTTAAGGGCACTATGACCTACAAGGGCGCTAAATCACCTACACCCCTGAACCTTGCATTGCTATAGTTTTGTAATTCGGCTCTAAGCTTAAGTATGGATGCCCATAAGCTGAATTTTATAAGGGCACTATGGACCTGACCTACAAGGGTGCTAAACCACCTACACCCCTTGACCTTGCATTGCTGTAGTTGTATAATTCGGCTCCAAGCTTAAGTATGGATGCTCATAAGCTGAATTTTTAAGGGCGCTATGACCTACAAGGGCGCTAAACCACCTACACCCCTGAACCTTGCATTGCTATAGTTTTGTAATTCGGCTCTAAGCTTAAGTATGGATGCCCATAAGCTGAATTTTATAAGGGCACTATGACCTACAAGGGTGCTAAACCACCTACACCCCTTGACCTTGCATTGCTATAGTTGTGTAATTCGGCTCCAAGCTTAAGTATGGATGCTCATAAGCTGAATTTTGCTAGGGCGCTATGACCTACAAGGGCGCTAATCACCTACACCCCTGAACCTTGCATTGCTATAGTTTTGTAATTCGGCTCTAAGCTTAAGTATGGATGCCCATAAGCTGAATTTTATAAGGGCACTATGACCTACAGGGTGCTAAACCACCTACACCCCTTGACCTTGCATTGCTGTAGTTGTATAATTCGGCTCCAAGCTTAAGTATGGATGCTCATAAGCTGAATTTTTAAGGGCGCTATGACCTACAAGGGCGCTAAATCACCTACACCCCTAAACCTTGCCTTGCTATAGTTTTGTAATTCGGCTCTAAGCTTAAGTATGGATGCCCATAAGCTGAATTTTATAAGGGCACTATGACCTACAAGGGTGCTAAACCACCTACACCCCTTGACCTTGCATTGCTGTAGTTGTATAATTCGGCTCCAAGCTTAAGTATGGATGCTCATAAGCTGAATTTTTTAAGGGCGCTATGACCTACAAGGGCGCTAAATCACCTACACACCCTGAACCTTGCATTGCTATAGTTTTGTAATTCGGCTTTAAGCTTAAGTATGGATGCCCATAAGCTGAATTTTATAAGGGCACTATGACCTACAAGGGTGCTAAACCACCTACACCCCTTGACCTTGCATTGCTGTAGTTGTATAATTCGGCTCCAAGCTTAAGTATGGATGCTCATAAGCTGAATTTTTAAGGGCACTATGACCTACAAGGGTGCTAAACCACCTACACCCCTTGACCTTGCATTGCTGTAGTTTTGTATAATTCGGCTCCAAGCTTAAGTATGGATGCTCATAAGCTAAATTTTTAAGGGCACTATGACCTACAAGGGCGCTAAACCACCTACACCCCTGAACCTTGCATTGCTATAGTTTTGTATAATTCGGCTCTAAGCTTAAGTATGGATGCCATAAGCTGAATTTTATAAGGGCACTATGACCTACAAGGGTGCTAAACCACCTACACCCCTTGACCTTGCATTGCTATAGTTTTGTAATTCGGCTCTAAGCTTAAGTATGGATGCTCATAAGCTGAATTTTTAAGGGCGCTATGACCTACAAGGGCGCTAAACCACCTACACCCCTGAACCTTGCATTGCTATAGTTGTATAATTCGGCTCTAAGCTTAAGTATGGATGCCATAAGCTGAATTTTATAAGGGCACTATGACCTACAAGGGCGCTAAACCACCTACACCCCTTGACCTTGCATTGCTATAGTTTTATAATTCGGCTCCAAGCTTAAGTATGGATGCTCATAAGCTGAATTTTTAAGGGCACTATGACCTACAAGGGCGCTAAATCACCTACACCCCTGAACCTTGCATTGCTATAGTTTTGTAATTCGGCTCTAAGCTTAAGTATGGATGCCCATAAGCTGAATTTTATAAGGGCACTATGACCTACAAGGGTGCTAAACCACCTACACCCCTTGACCTTGCATTGCTGTAGTTGTATAATTCGGCTCCAAGCTTAAGTATGGATGCTCATAAGCTGAATTTTTAAGGGCACTATGACCTACAAGGGCGCTAAACCACCTACACCCCTGAACCTTGCATTGCTATAGTTTTTGTAATTCGGCTCTAAGCTTAAGTATGGATGCCATAAGCTGAATTTTATAAGGGCACTATGACCTACAAGGGTGCTAAACCACCTACACCCCTGAACCTTGCATTGCTTTAGTTGTATAATTTGGCTCTAAGCTTAAGTATGGATGCCCATAAGCTGAATTTTATAAGGGCACTATGACCTACAAGGGCGCTAAACCACCTACACCCCTTGACCTTGCATTGCTATAGTTTTGTAATTCGGCTCCAAGCTTAAGTATGGATGCTCATAAGCTGAATTTTTAAGGGCGCTATGACCTACAAGGGCGCTAAACCACCTACACCCCTGAACCTTGCATTGCTATAGTTTTGTAATTTGGCTCTAAGCTTAAGTATGGATGCCCATAAGCTGAATTTTATAAGGGCACTATGACCTACAAGGGTGCTAAACCACCTACACCCTTGACCTTGCATTGCTGTAGTTGTATAATTCGGCTCCAAGCTTAAGTATGGATGCTCATAAGCTGAATTTTTAAGGGCACTATGACCTACAAGGGGCGCTAAATCACACCTACACCCCTGAACCTTGCATTGCTATAGTTTTGTAATTCGGCTATAAGCTTAAGTATGGATGCCCATAAGCTGAATTTTATAAGGGCACTATGACCTACAAGGGTGCTAAACCACCTACACCCCTTGACCTTGCATTGCTGTAGTTTGTATAATTCGGCTCCAAGCTTAAGTATGGATGCTCATAAGCTGAATTTTTAAGGGCGCTATGACCTACAAGGGCGCTAAACCACCTACACCCCTAAACCTTGCATTGCTATAGTTTTGTAATTCGGCTCTAAGCTTAAGTATGGATGCCCATAAGCTGAATTTTATAAGGGCACTATGACCTACAAGGGTGCTAAACCACCTACACCCCCTTGACCTTGCATTGCTGTAGTTGTATAATTCGGCTCAAGCTTAAGTATGGATGCCATAAGCTGAATTTTTAAGGGCACTATGACCTACAAGGGTGCTAAACCACCTACACCCCTGAACCTTGCATTGCTATAGTTTTGTAATTCGGCTATAAGCTTAAGTATGGATGCCCATAAGCTGAATTTTATAAGGGCACTATGACCTACAAGGGTGCTAAACCACCTACACCCTTGACCTTGCATTGCTGTAGTTGTATAATTCGGCTCCAAGCTTAAGTATGGATGCTCATAAGCTGAATTTTTAAGGCGCTATGACCTACAAGGGTGCTAAATCACCTACACCCCTGAACCTTGCATTGCTATAGTTTTGTAATTCGGCTCTAAGCTTAAGTATGGATGCCCATAAGCTGAATTTTATAAGGGCACTATGACCTACAAGGGTGCTAAACCACCTACACCCCTTGACCTTGCATTGCTGTAGTTGTATAATTCGGCTCCAAGCTTAAGTATGGATGCTCATAAGCTGAATTTTTAAGGGCGCTATGACCTACAAGGGCGCTAAATCACCTACACCCCTAAACCTTGCTTGCTATAGTTTTGTAATTCGGCTCTAAGCTTAAGTATGGATGCCCATAAGCTGAATTTTATAAGGGCACTATGACCTACAAGGGTGCTAAACCACCTACACCCCTTGAACCTTGCATTGCTGTAGTTGTATAATTCGGCTCCAAGCTTAAGTATGGATGCTCATAAGCTGAATTTTTAAGGGCGCTATGACCTACAAGGGCGCTAAATCACCTACACCCCTGAACCTTGCATTGCTATAGTTTTGTAATTCGGCTTTAAGCTTAAGTATGGATGCCCATAAGCTGAATTTTATAAGGGCACTATGACCTACAAGGGTGCTAAACCACCTACACCCCTTGACCTTGCATTGCTGTAGTTGTATAATTCGGCTCTAAGCTTAAGTATGGATGCCCATAAGCTGAATTTTATAAGGGCACTATGACCTACAAGGGTGCTAAACCACCTACACCCTGAACCTTGCATTGCTGTAGTTTATAATTCGGCTCCAAGCTTAAGTATGGATGCTCATAAGCTGAATTTTTTAAGGGCACTATGACCTACAAGGGCGCTAAACCACCTACACCCCTGAACCTTGCATTGCTATAGTTTTGTAATTCGGCTCTAAGCTTAAGTATGGATGCCATAAGCTGAATTTTATAAGGGCACTATGACCTACAAGGGTGCTAAACCACCTACACCCCTGAACCTTGCATTGCTATAGTTTTGTAATTTGGCTCTAAGCTTAAGTATGGATGCCCATAAGCTGAATTTTATAAGGGCACTATGACCTACAAGGGTGCTAAACCACCTACACCCCTTGACCTTGCATTGCTGTAGTTGTATAATTCGGCTCCAAGCTTAAGTATGGATGCTCATAAGCTGAATTTTTAAGGGCGCTATGACCTACAAGGGCGCTAAATCACCTACACCCCTGAACCTTGCATTGCTATAGTTTTGTAATTCGGCTCTAAGCTTAAAGTATGGATGCCCATAAGCTGAATTTTATAAGGGCACTATGACCTACAAGGGTGCTAAACCACCTACACCCCTTGACCCTTGCATTGCTGTAGTTGTATAATTCGGCTCCAAGCTTAAGTATGGATGCTCATAAGCTGAATTTTTAAGGGCGCTATGACCTACAAGGGCGCTAAATCACCTACACCCCTGAACCTTGCATTGCTATAGTTTTGTAATTCGGCTCTAAGCTTAAGTATGGATGCCCATAAGCTGAATTTTATAAGGGCACTATGACCTACAAGGGTGCTAAACCACCTACACCCCTGACCTTGCATTGCTGTAGTTGTATAATTCGGCTCCAAGCTTAAGTATGGATGCTCATAAGCTGAATTTTTTAAGGGCGCTATGACCTACAAGGGCGCTAAATCACCTACACCCCTGAACCTTGCTTGCTATAGTTTTGTAATTCGGCTCTAAGCTTAAGTATGGATGCCCATAAGCTGAATTTTATAAGGGCACTATGACCTACAAGGGTGCTAAACCACCTACACCCCTTGACCTTGCATTGCTGTAGTTGTATAATTCGGCTCCAAGCTTAAGTATGGATGCTCATAAGCTGAATTTTTAAGGGCTATGACCTACAAGGGCGCTAAATCACCTACACCCCTGAACCTTGCATTGCTATAGTTTTGTAATTCGGCTCTAAGCTTAAGTATGGATGCCCATAAGCTGAATTTTATAAGGGCACTATGACCTACAAGGGTGCTAAACCACCTACACCCCTTGACCTTGCATTGCTGTAGTTGTATAATTCGGCTCCAAGCTTAAGTATGGATGCTCATAAGCTGAATTTTTTAAGGGCGCTATGACCTACAAGGGCGCTAAATCACCTACACCCCTGAACCTTGCATTGCTATAGTTTTGTAATTCGGCTCTAAGCTTAAGTATGGATGCCCATAAGCTGAATTTTATAAGGGCACTATGACCTACAAGGGTGCTAAACCACCTACACCCCTTGACCTTGCATTGCTGTAGTTGTATAATTCGGCTCCAAGCTTAAGTATGGATGCTCATAAGCTGAATTTTTTAAGGCACTATGACCTACAAGGGCGCTAAATCACCTACACCCCTGAACCTTGCTTGCTATAGTTTTGTAATTCGGCTCTAAGCTTAAGTATGGATGCCCATAAGCTGAATTTTATAAGGGCACTATGACCTACAAGGGTGCTAAACCACCTACACCCCTTGACCTTGCATTGCTGTAGTTGTATAATTCGGCTCCAAGCTTAAGTATGGATGCTCATAAGCTGAATTTTTAAGGGCGCTATGACCTACAAGGGCGCTAAACCACCTACACCCTTGACCTTGCATTGCTATAGTTTTGTAATTCGGCTCTAAGCTTAAGTATGGATGCCATAAGCTGAATTTTATAAGGGCACTATGACCTACAAGGGTGCTAAACCACCTACACCCTTTGACCTTGCATTGCTGTAGTTGTATAATTCGGCTCCAAGCTTAAGTATGGATGCTCATAAGCTGAATTTTTTAAGGGCACTATGACCTACAAGGGCGCTAAAACCACCTACACCCCTGAACCTTGCATTGCTATAGTTTTTATAATTTGGCTCTAAGCTTAAGTATGGATGCCCATAAGCTGAATTTTATAAGGGCACTATGACCTACAGGGTGCTAAACCACCTACACCCCTTGACCTTGCATTGCTGTAGTTTTGTATAATTCGGCTAAGCTTAAGTATGGATGCTCATAAGCTGAATTTTTAAGCTATGACCTACAAGGGTGCTAAATCACCTACACCCCTGAACCTTGCATTGCTATAGTTTTGTAATTCGGCTCTAAGCTTAAGTATGGATGCCATAAGCTGAATTTTAAGGGCACTATGACCTACAAGGGTGCTAAACCACCTACACCCCTTGACCTTGCATTGCTATAGTTTTGTAATTTCGGCTCTTAAGCTTAAGTATGGATGCCCATAAGCTGAATTTTATAAGGGCACTATGACCTACATGGGTGCTAAACCACCTACACCCCTTGACCTTGCGTTGCTGTAGTTGTATAATTCGGCTCCAAGCTTAAGTATGGATGCTCATAAGCTGAATTTTTAAGGCGCTATGACCTACAAGGGCGCTAAATCACCTACACCCCTGACCTTGCATTGCTATAGTTTTGTAGTTTCGGCTATAAGCTTAAGTATGGATGCCCATAAGCTGAATTTTATAAGGGCACTATGACCTACAAGGGTGCTAAACCACCTACACCCCTTGACCTTGCATTGCTGTAGTTGTATAATTCGGCTCCAAGCTTAAGTATGGATGCTCATAAGCTGAATTTTTAAGGGCGCTATGACCTACAAGGGCGCTAAATCACCTACACCCCTAAACCTTGCATTGCTATAGTTTTGTAATTCGGCTCTAAGCTTAAGTATGGATGCCCATACGCTGAATTTTATAAGGGCACTATGACCTACAAGGGTGCTAAACCACCTACACCCCTGAACCTTGCATTGCTATAGTTTTAATTCGGCTCTAAGCTTAAGTATGGATGCTCATAAGCTGAATTTTTAAGGGCGCTATGACCTACAAGGGCGCTAAACCACCTACACCCCTGAACCTTGCATTGCTATAGTTTTGTAATTCGGCTCTAAGCTTAAGTATGGATGCCCATAAGCTGAATTTTATAAGGGCACTATGACCTACAAGGGTGCTAAACCACCTACACCCCTTGACCTTGCATTGCTGTAGTTTTATATTCGGCTCCAAGCTTAAGTATGGATGCTCATAAGCTGAATTTTAAGGGCGCTATGACCTACAAGGGCGCTAAATCACCTACACCCATGAACCTTGCATTGCTATAGTTTTGTAATTCGGCTCTAAGCTTAAGTATGGATGCCCATAAGCTGAATTTTATAAGGGCACTATGACCTACAAGGGTGCTAAACCACCTACACCCCTTGACCTTGCATTGCTGTAGTTGTATAATTCGGCTCCAAGCTTAAGTATGGATGCTATAAGCTGTATTTTTAAGGGCGCTATGACCTACAAGGGCGCTAAACCACCTACACCCCTGAACCTTGCATTGCTATAGTTTTGTAATTCGGCTCTAAGCTTAAGTATGGATGCCCATAAGCTGAATTTTTAAGGGCGCTATGACCTACAAGGGCGCTAAACCACCTACACCCCTGAACCTTGCATTGCTATAGTTTTGTAATTTGGCTCTAAGCTTAAGTATGGATGCCCATAAGCTGAATTTTATAAGGGCACTATGACCTACAGGGTGCTAAACCACCTACACCCCTTGACCTTGCATTGCTGTAGTTGTATAATTCGGCTCCAAGCTTAAGTATGGATGCTCATAAGCTGAATTTTTAAGGGCGCTATGACCTACAAGGGCGCTAAATCACCTACACCCATGAACCTTGCATTGCTATAGTTTTGTAATTCGGCTTTAAGCTTAAGTATGGATGACCATAAGCTGAATTTTATAAGGGCACTATGACCTACAAGGGTGCTAAACCACCTACACCCCTTGACCTTGCATTGCTGTAGTTGTATAATTCGGCTCCAAGCTTAAGTATGGATGCTCATAAGCTGAATTTTTAAGGGCGCTATGACCTACAAGGGCGCTAAATCACCTACACCCCTGAACCTTGCATTGCTTTGTATAGTTTTGTATAATTCGGCTATAAGCTTAAGTATGGATGCCCATAAGCTGAATTTTATAAGGGCACTATGACCTACAAGGGTGCTAAACCACCTACACCCCTTGAACCTTGCATTGCTGTAGTTTGTAATTCGGCTCCAAGCTTAAGTATGGATGCTCATAAGCTGAATTTTTAAGGGCGCTATGACCTACAAGGGTGCTAAACCACCTACACCCCTGAACCTTGCATTGCTATAGTTTTGTAATTTGGCTCTAAGCTTAAGTATGGATGCCCATAAGCTGAATTTTATAAGGGCACTATGACCTACAATGGGTGCTAAACCACCTACACCCCTTGACCTTGCATTGCTGTAGTTGTATAATTCGGCTCCAAGCTTAAGTATGGATGCTCATAAGCTGAATTTTTAAGGGCGCTATGACCTACAAGGGCGCTAAATCACCTACACCCCATAAACCTTGCATTGCTATAGTTTTTTAATTCGGCTTAAGCTTAAGTATGGATGCCCATAAGCTGAATTTTATAGGGGCACTATGACCTACATGGGTGCTAAACCACCTACACCCCTTGACCTTGCATTGCTGTAGTTGTATAATTCGGCTCCAAGCTTAAGTGGATGCTCATAAGCTGAATTTTTAAGGGCGCTATGACCTACAAGGGCGCTAAATCCTACACCCCTGAACCTTGCATTGCTATAGTTTTGTAATTCGGCTTAAGCTTAAGTATGGATGCCCATAAGCTGAATTTTATAAGGGCACTATGACCTACAAGGGTGCTAAACCACCTACACCCCTTGACCTTGCATTGCTGTAGTTGTATAATTCGGCTCCAAGCTTAAGTATGGATGCTCATAAGCTGAATTTTTAAGGGCGCTATGACCTACAAGGGCGCTAAATCACCTACACCCTAAACCTTGCCTTGCTATTTTTTGTAATTCGGCTCTAAGCTTAAGTATGGATGCCCATAAGCTGAATTTTATAAGGGCACTATGACCTACAAGGGTGCTAAACCACCTACACCCCTTGACCTTGCATTGCTGTAGTTGTATAATTCGGCTCCAAGCTTAAGTATGGATGCTCATAAGCTGAATTTTTTAAGGGCACTATGACCTACAAGGGTGCTAAACCACCTACACCCCTGAACCTTGCATTGCTATAGTTTTGTAATTCGGCTCTAAGCTTAAGTATGGATGCCCATAAGCTGAATTTTATAAGGGCACTATGACCTACAAGGGTGCTAAACCACCTACACCCCTGAACCTTGCATTGCTATAGTTTTGTAATTGGCTCTAAGCTTAAGTATGGATGCCCATAAGCTGAATTTTATAAGGGCACTATGACCTACAAGGGTGCTAAACCACCTACACCCCTGACCTTGCATTGCTGTAGTTGTATAATTCGGCTCCAAGCTTAAGTATGGATGCTCATAAGCTGAATTTTTAAGGGCGCTATGACCTACAAGGGCGCTAAATCACCTACACCCCTATGAACCTTGCATTGCTATAGTTTTGTAATTCGGCTCTAAGCTTAAGTATGGATGCCCATAAGCTGAATTTTATAAGGGCACTATGACCTACAATGGGTGCTAAACCACCTACACCCCTTGACCTTGCGTTGCTGTAGTTGTATAATTCGGCTCTAAGCTTAAGTATGGATGCTCATAAGCTGAATTTTTAAGGTTGCTATGACCTACAAGGGCGCTAAATCACCTACACCCCTGAACCTTGCATTGCTATAGTTTTGTAGTTCGGCTATAAGCTTAAGTATGGATGCCCATAAGCTGAATTTTATAAGGGCACTATGACCTACAAGGGTGCTAAACCACCTACACCCCTTGACCTTGCATTGCTGTAGTTGTATAATTCGGCTCCAAGCTTAAGTATGGATGCTCATAAGCTGAATTTTTTAAGGGCACTATGACCTACAAGGGCGCTAAACCACCTACACCCCTGAACCTTGCATTGCTATAGTTTTGTAATTCGGCTCTAAGCTTAAGTATGGATGCCCATAAGCTGAATTTTATAAGGGCACTATGACCTACAAGGGTGCTAAACCACCTACACCCCTTGACCTTGCATTGCTGTAGTTGTATAATTCGGCTCCAAGCTTAAGTATGGATGCTCATAAGCTGAATTTTTTAAGGGCGCTATGACCTACAAGGGCGCTAAATCACCTACTACACCCTAAACCTTGCATTGCTATAGTTTTGTAATTCGGCTCTAAGCTTAAGTATGGATGCCCATAAGCTGAATTTTATAAGGGCACTATGACCTACAAGGGTGCTAAACCACCTACACCCTTTACCTTGCATTGCTGTAGTTGTATAATTCGGCTCCAAGCTTAAGTATGGATGCTCATAAGCTGAATTTTTAAGGGCACTATGACCTACAAGGGCGCTAAACCACCTACACCCCTGAACCTTGCATTGCTATAGTTTGTAATTCGGCTCTAAGCTTAAGTATGGATGCCCATAAGCTGAATTTTATAAGGGCACTATGACCTACAAGGGTGCTAAACCACCTACACCCCTTGACCTTGCATTGCTATAGTTTTGTAATTCGGCTCTAAGCTTAAGTATGGATGCCCATAAGCTGAATTTATAAGGGCGCTATGACCTACAAGGGCGCTAAACCACCTACACCCCTGAACCTTGCATTGCTATAGTTTTGTAATTCGGCTCTAAGCTTAAGTATGGATGCCATAAGCTGAATTTTAAGGGCACTATGACCTACAAGGGTGCTAAACCACCTATGACCTTGCATTGCTATAGTTTTGTAATTCGGCTTTAAGCTTAAGTATGGATGACCATAAGCTGAATTTTTTAAGGGCACTATGACCTACAAGGGTGCTAAACACCTACACCCCTTGACCTTGCATTGCTGTAGTTGTATAATTCGGCTCCAAGCTTAAGTATGGATGCTCATAAGCTGAATTTTTAAGGGCGCTATGACCTACAAGGGCGCTAAATCACCTACACCCCTGAACCTTGCGTTGCTATAGTTTTGTAATTCGGCTATAAGCTTAAGTATGGATGCCCATAAGCTGAATTTTATAAGGGCACTATGACCTACAAGGGTGCTACTAAACCACCTACACCCCTTGACCTTGCATTGCTGTAGTTGTATAATTCGGCTCCAAGCTTAAGTATGGATGCTCATAAGCTGAATTTTTAAGGGCGCTATGACCTACAAGGGCGCTAAATCACCTACACCCCTAAACCTTGCTTGCTATAGTTTTGTAATTCGGCTCTAAGCTTAAGTATGGATGCCATAAGCTGAATTTTATAAGGGCACTATGACCTACAAGGGTGCTAAACCACCTACACCCTTGACCTTGCATTGCTGTAGTTGTATAATTCGGCTCCAAGCTTAAGTATGGATGCTCATAAGCTGAATTTTTAAGGGCACTATGACCTACAAGGGTGCTAAACCACCTACCCCTGAACCTTGCATTGCTATAGTTTATAATTCGGCTCTAAGCTTAAGTATGGATGCCCATAAGCTGAATTTTTTAAGGGCACTATGACCTACAAGGGTGCTAAACCACCTACACCCCTGAACCTTGCATTGCTATAGTTTTGTAATTCGGCTCTAAGCTTAAGTATGGATGCCCATAAGCTGAATTTTATAAGGGCACTATGACCTACATGGGTGCTAAACCACCTACACCCCTTGACCTTGCATTGCTGTAGTTGTATAATTCGGCTCCAAGCTTAAGTATGGATGCTCATAAGCTGAATTTTTAAGGGCGCTATGACCTACAAGGGCGCGCTAATCACCTACACCCCTGAAACCTTGCATTGCTATAGTTTTGTAATTCGGCTTTAAGCTTAAGTATGGATGCCCATAAGCTGAATTTTATAAGGGCACTATGACCTACAAGGGTGCTAAACCACCTACACCCTTGACCTTGCATTGCTGTAGTTGTATAATTCGGCTCAAGCTTAAGTATGGATGCTCATAAGCTGAATTTTTAAGGGCGCTATGACCTACAAGGGCGCTAAATCACCTACACCCCTGAACCTTGCATTGCTATAGTTTTGTAATTCGGCTCTAAGCTTAAGTATGGATGCCCATAAGCTGAATTTTATAAGGGCACTATGACCTACAAGGGGTGCTAAACCACCTACACCCCTTGACCTTGCATTGCTGTAGTTGTATAATTCGGCTCCAAGCTTAAGTATGGATGCTCATAAGCTGAATTTTTAAGGGCGCTATTGACCTACAAGGGCGCTAAATCACCTACACCCTGAACCTTGCATTGCTATAGTTTTGTAATTTCGGCTCTAAGCTTAAGTATGGATGCCCATAAGCTGAATTTTATAAGGGCACTATGACCTACAAGGGTGCTAAACCACCTACACCCCTTGACTTGCATTGCTGTAGTTGTATAATTCGGCTCCAAGCTTAAGTATGGATGCTCATAAGCTGAATTTTATAAGGGCACTATGACCTACAAGGGTGCTAAACCACCTACACACCCTGAACCTTGCATTGCTGTAGTTTTGTAATTCGGCTCTAAGCTTAAGTATGGATGCCATAAGCTGAATTTTATAAGGGCACTATGACCTACAAGGGTGCTAAACCACCTACACCCTGAACCTTGCATTGCTATAGTTTGTAATTTGGCTCTAAGCTTAAGTATGGATGCCCATAAGCTGAATTTTATAAGGGCACTATGACCTACAAGGGTGCTAAACCACCTACACCCCTTGACCTTGCATTGCTGTAGTTGTATAATTCGGCTCCAAGCTTAAGTATGGATGCTCATAAGCTGAATTTTTAAGGGCACTATGACCTACAAGGGCGCTAAACCACCTACACCCCTGAACCTTGCATTGCTATAGTTTTGTAATTCGGCTCTAAGCTTATAGTATGGATGCCCATAAGCTGAATTTTATAAGGGCACTATGACCTACAAGGGTGCTAAACCACCTACACCCCTTGACCTTGCATTGCTATAGTTTTGTATAATTCGGCTCTAAGCTTAAGTATGGATGCCCATAAGCTGAATTTTATAAGGGCACTATGACCTACAAGGGTGCTAAACCACCTACACCCCTGAACCTTGCATTGCTATAGTTTGTATAATTCGGCTCCAAGCTTAAGTATGGATGCTCATAAGCTGAATTTTATAAGGGCACTATGACCTACAAGGGTGCTAAACCACCTACACCCCTTGACCTTGCATTGCTGTAGTTGTATAATTCGGCTCCAAGCTTAAGTATGGATGCTCATAAGCTGAATTTTTAAGGGCGCTATGACCTACAAGGGGCGCTAAATCACCTACACCCCTGAACCTTGCATTGCTATAGTTTGTAATTTGGCTCTAAGCTTAAGTATGGATGCCCATAAGCTGAATTTTATAAGGGCACTATGATGACCTACAAGGGTGCTAAACCACCTACACCCCTTTACCTTGCATTGCTGTAGTTGTATAATTCGGCTCCAAGCTTAAGTATGGATGCTCATAAGCTGAATTTTTAAGGGCACTATGACCTACAAGGGCGCTAAACCACCTACACCCTGAACATTGCTATAGTTTTGTAATTCGGCTCTAAGCTTAAGTATGGATGCCCATAAGCTGAATTTTTAAGGGCACTATGACCTGCTAAATCACCTACACCCCTAAACCTTGCATTGCTATAGTTTTTTAATTTGGCTCTAAGCTTAAGTATGGATGCCCATAAGCTGAATTTTATAAGGGCACTATGACCTACAAGGGTGCTAAACCACCTACACCCCTTGACCTTGCATTGCTGTAGTTGTATAATTCGGCTCCAAGCTTAAGTATGGATGCTCATAAGCTGAATTTTTAAGGGCACTATGACCTACAAGGGCGCTAAACCACCTACACCCCTGAACCTTGCATTGCTATAGTTTTGTAATTCGGCTCTAAGCTTAAGTATGGATGCTCATAAGCTGAATTTTATAAGGGCACTATGACCTACAAGGGTGCTAAACCACCTACACCCCTGAACCTTGCATTGCTGTAGTTTTGTATAATTCGGCTCTAAGCTTAAGTATGGATGCCCATAAGCTGAATTTTATAAGGGCACTATGACCTACAAGGGTGCTAAACCACCTACACCCCTTGACCTTGCATTGCTGTAGTTTTGTATAATTCGGCTCCAAGCTTAAGTATGGATGCTCATAAGCTGAATTTTATAAGGGCACTATGACCTACAAGGGTGCTAAACCACCTACACCCCTTGACCTTGCATTGCTGTAGTTGTATAATTCGGCTCCAAGCTTAAGTATGGATGCTCATAAGCTGAATTTTTAAGGGCGCTATGACCTACAAGGGCGCTAAATCACCTACACCCTGAACCTTGCATTGCTATAGTTTTGTAATTTGGCTCTAAGCTTAAGTATGGATGCCCATAAGCTGAATTTTATAAGGGCACTATGACCTACAAGGGTGCTAAACCACCTACACCCTTGACCTTGCATTGCTGTAGTTGTATAATTCGGCTCCAAGCTTAAGTATGGATGCTCATAAGCTGAATTTTTAAGGGCGCTATGACCTACAAGGGCGCTAAATCACCTACACCCCTGAACCTTGCATTGCTATAGTTTTGTAATTTGGCTCTAAGCTTAAGTATGGATGCCCATAAGCTGAATTTTATAAGGGCACTATGACCTACAAGGGTGCTAAACCACCTACACCCCTTGACCTTGCATTGCTGTAGTTGTATAATTCGGCTCCAAGCTTAAGTATGGATGCTCATAAGCTGAATTTTTAAGGGCACTATGACCTACAAGGGCGCTAAATCACCTACACCCCTGAACCTTGCATTGCTATAGTTTTGTAATTCGGCTCTAAGCTTAAGTATGGATGCCATAAAGCTGAATTTTATAAGGGCACTATGACCTACAAGGGTGCTAAACCACCTACACCCCTTGACCTTGCATTGCTGTAGTTGTATAATTCGGCTCCAAGCTTAAGTATGGATGCTCATAAGCTGATTTTTTAAGGGCACTATGACCTACAAGGGCGCTAAATCACCTACACCCCTGAACCTTGCATTGCTATAGTTTTGTAATTCGGCTCTAAGCTTAAGTATGGATGCCATAAGCTGAATTTTATAACGGCACTATGACCTACAAGGGTGCTAAACCACCTACACCCCTTGACCTTGCATTGCTGTAGTTGTATAATTCGGCTCCAAGCTTAAGTATGGATGCTCATAAGCTGAATTTTTTAAGGGCACTATGACCTACAAGGGTGCTAAACCACCTACACCCCTGAACCTTGCATTGCTATAGTTTTGTAATTCGGCTCTAAGCTTAAGTATGGATGCCATAAGCTGAATTTTTAAGGGCACTATGACCTACAAGGGTGCTAAACCACCTACACCCATGAACCTTGCATTGCTATAGTTTTGTAATTCGGCTCTAAGCTTAAGTATGGATGCCCATAAGCTGAATTTTTAAGGGCACTATGACCTACATGGGTGCTAAACCACCTACACCCCTGACCTTGCATTGCTATAGTTTTGTAATTCGGCTCTAAGCTTAAGTATGGATGCTCATAAGCTGAATTTTATAAGGGCACTATGACCTACAAGGGTGCTAAATCACCTACACCCCTGAACCTTGCATTGCTATAGTTTTGTAATTCGGCTATAAGCTTAAGTATGGATGCCCATAAGCTGAATTTTATAAGGGCACTATGACCTACAAGGGTGCTAAACCACCTACACCCCTTGACCTTGCATTGCTGTAGTTGTATAATTCGGCTCCAAGCTTAAGTATGGATGCTCATAAGCTGAATTTTTAAGGGCGCTATGACCTACAAGGGCGCTAAATCACCTACACCCCTGAACCTTGCATTGCTATAGTTTTGTAATTCGGCTCTAAGCTTAAGTATGGATGCCAATAAGCTGAATTTTATAAGGGCACTATGACCTACAAGGGTGCTAAAAACACCTACACCCCTTGACTTGCATTGCTGTAGTTGTATAATTCGGCTCCAAGCTTAAGTATGGATGCTCATAAGCTGAATTTTTTAAGGGCACTATGACCTACAAGGGTGCTAAACCACCTACACCCCTGAACCTTGCATTGCTATAGTTTTGTAATTCGGCTCTAAGCTTAAGTATGGATGCCCATAAGCTGAATTTTTAAGGGCACTATGACCTACAAGGGTGCTAAACCACCTACACCCCTGAACCTGCATTGCTGTAGTTTTGTAATTCGGCTCTAAGCTTAAGTATGGATGCCCATAAGCTGAATTTTATAAGGGAACTATGACCTACAAGGGTGCTAAACCACCTACACCCTTGACTTGCATTGCTGTAGTTTGTATAATTCGGCTCCAAGCTTAAGTATGGATGCTCATAAGCTGAATTTTTAAGGGCGCTATGACCTACAAGGGCGCTAAATCACCTACACCCATGAACCTTGCATTGCTATAGTTTTTAATTCGGCTCTAAGCTTAAGTATGGATGCCCATAAGCTGAATTTTATAAGGGCACTATGACCTACAAGGGTGCTAAACCACCTACACCCCTTGACCTTGCATTGCTGTAGTTGTATAATTCGGCTCCAAGCTTAAGTATGGATGCTCATAAGCTGAATTTTAAGGGCGCTATGACCTACAAGGGCGCTAAATCACCTACACCCCTGAACCTTGCATTGCTATAGTTTTGTAATTCGGCTCTAAGCTTAAGTATGGATGCCCATAAGCTGAATTTTATAAGGGCACTATGACCTACAAGGGTGCTAAAACCACCTACACCCCTTGACCTTGCATTGCTGTAGTTGTATAATTCGGCTCCAAGCTTAAGTATGGATGCTCATAAGCTGAATTTTTAAGGGCACTATGACCTACAAGGGCGCTAAATCACCTACACCCCTGAACCTTGCATTGCTATAGTTTTGTAATTCGGCTCTAAGCTTAAGTATGGATGCCCATAAGCTGAATTTTATAAGGGCACTATGACCTACAAGGGTGCTAAACCACCTACACCCCTTGACCTTGCATTGCTGTAGTTGTATAATTCGGCTCCAAGCTTAAGTATGGATGCTCATAAGCTGAATTTTTTAAGGGCGCTATGACCTACAAGGGCGCTAAATCACCTACACCCCTAAACCTTGCATTGCTATAGTTTTGTAATTTCGGCTCTAAGCTTAAGTATGGATGCCCATAAGCTGAATTTTATAAGGGCACTATGACCTACAAGGGTGCTAAACCACCTACACCCCTTGAACCTTGCATTGCTGTAGTTGTATAATTCGGCTCCAAGCTTAAGTATGGATGCTCATAAGCTGAAATTTTTAAGGGCACTATGACCTACAAGGGCGCTAAACCACCTACACCCCTGAACCTTGCATTGCTATAGTTTTGTAATTCGGCTCTAAGCTTAAGTATGGATGCCCATAAGCTGAATTTTATAAGGGCACTATGACCTACAAGGGTGCTAAACCACCTACACCCCTGAACCTTGCATTGCTATAGTTTTGTAATTTGGCTCTAAGCTTAAGTATGGATGCCCATAAGCTGAATTTTATAAGGGCACTATGACCTACAAGGGCGCTAAACCACCTACACCCCTTGAACCTTGCATTGCTATAGTTTTGTAATTCGGCTCTAAGCTTAAGTATGGATGCCATAAGCTGAATTTTATAAGGCACTATGACCTACAAGGGTGCTAAACCACCTACACCCTGACCTTGCATTGCTATGTTTTGTAATTCGGCTTTAAGCTTAAGTATGGATGACCATAAGCTGAATTTTATAAGGGCACTATGACCTACAAGGGTGCTAAACCACCTACACCCCTTGACCTTGCATTGCTGTAGTTGTATAATTCGGCTCCAAGCTTAAGTATGGATGCTCATAAGCTGAATTTTTAAGGGCGCTATGACCACTACAAGGGCGCTAAATCACCTACACCCCTGAACCTTGCATTGCTATAGTTTTGTAATTCGGCTATAAGCTTAAGTATGGATGCCCATAAGCTGAATTTTATAAGGGCACTATGACCTACAAGGGTGCTAAACCACCTACACCCCTTGATCTTGCATTGCTGTAGTTGTATAATTCGGCTCCAAGCTTAAGTATGGATGCTCATAAGCTGAATTTTTAAGGGCGCTATGACCTACAAGGGCGCTAAATCACCTACACCCCTAAACCTTGCCTTGCTATAGTTTTGTAATTCGGCTCTAAGCTTAAGTATGGATGCCAATAAGCTGAATTTTATAAGGGCACTATGACCTACAAGGGTGCTAAACCACCTACACCCCTTGACCTTGCATTGCTGTAGTTGTATAATTCGGCTCCAAGCTTAAGTATGGATGCTCATAAGCTGAATTTTTAAGGGCACTATGACCTACAAGGGTGCTAAACCACCTACACCCCTGAACCTTGCATTGCTATAGTTTTGTAATTCGGCTCTAAGCTTAAGTATGGATGCCATAAGCTGAATTTTTAAGGGCACTATGACCTACAAGGGTGCTAAACCACCTACACCCCTGAACCTTGCATTGCTATAGTTTTGTAATTCGGCTCTAAGCTTAAGTATGGATGCCCATAAGCTGAATTTTATAAGGGCACTATGACCTACAAGGGTGCTAAACCACCTACACCCCTTGACCTTGCATTGCTGTAGTTGTATAATTCGGCTCCAAGCTTAAGTATGGATGCTCATAAGCTGAATTTTTAAGGGCGCTATGACCTACAAGGGCGCTAAATCACCTACACCCTTGAACCTTGCATTGCTATAGTTTTTTAATTCGGCTTTAAGCTTAAGTATGGATGCCCATAAGCTGAATTTTATAAGGGCACTATGACCTACAAGGGTGCTAAATCACTACACCCTACACCCCTTGACCTTGCGTTGCTGTAGTTGTATAATTCGGCTCTAAGCTTAAGTATGGATGCCCATAAGCTGAATTTTATGAGGGCACTATGACCTACAAGGGCGCTAAATCACCCCTACACCCCTTGAACCTTGCATTGCTATAGTTTTGTAATTCGGCTCCAAGCTTAAGTATGGATGCTCATAAGCTGAATTTTTAAGGGCGCTATGACCTACAAGGGCGCTAAATCACCTACACCCCTGAACCTTGCCTTGCTATAGTTTTGTAATTGGCTCTAAGCTTAAGTATGGATGCCCATAAGCTGAATTTTATAAGGGCACTATGACCTACAAGGGTGCTAAACCACCTACACCCTTGACCTTGCATTGCTGTAGTTGTATAATTCGGCTCCAAGCTTAAGTATGGATGCTCATAAGCTGAATTTTATAAGGGCACTATGACCTACAAGGGTGCTAAACCACCTACACCCCTTGAACCTTGCATTGCTATAGTTGTATAATTCGGCTCTAAGCTTAAGTATGGATGCCATAAGCTGAATTTTATAAGGGCACTATGACCTACAAGGGTGCTAAACCACCTACACCCCTTGAACCTTGCATTGCTATAGTTTTGTAATTCGGCTCTAAGCTTAAGTATGGATGCCGCATAAGCTGAATTTTATAAGGGCACTATGACCTACAAGGGTGCTAAACCACCTACACCCTTGACCTTGCATTGCTGTAGTTGTATAATTCGGCTCCAAGCTTAAGTATGGATGCTCATAAGCTGAATTTTTAAGGGCACTATGACCTACAAGGGGGCTAAATCACCTACACCCCTGAACCTTGCATTGCTATAGTTTTGTAATTCGGCTTTAAGCTTAAGTATGGATGCCCATAAGCTGAATTTTATAAGGGCACTATGACCTACAAGGGTGCTATAAACCACCTACACCCCTTGACCTTGCATTGCTGTAGTTGTAAAATTCGGCTCCAAGCTTAAGTATGGATACTCATAAGCTGAATTTTTAAGGGCACTATGACCTACAAGGGCGCTAAACCACCTACACCCCTGAACCTTGCATTGCCTATGTAGTTAAACAAAAAAAATAATTCGGGCTCCAAGCTTAAGTATGGATGCTCATAAGCTGAATTTTTTAAGGGCACTATGACCTACAAGGGTGCTAAACCACCTACACCCTTGAACCTTGCATTGCTATAGTTTTGTAATTCGGCTCTAAGCTTAAGTATGGATGCTCATAAGCTGAATTTTTAAGGGCGCTATGACCTACAAGGGCGCTAAATCACCTACAACCCCCTGAACCTTGCATTGCTATAGTTTTGTAATTTGGCTCTAAGCTTAAGTATGGATGCCCATAAGCTGAATTTTATAAGGGCACTATGACCTACAAGGGTGCTAAACCACCTACACCCCTTGACCTTGCATTGCTGTAGTTGTATAATTCGGCTCCAAGCTTAAGTATGGATGCTCATAAGCTGAATTTTTAAGGGCGCTATGACCTACAAGGGCGCTAAATCACCTACACCCCAAACCTTGCATTGCTATAGTTTTGTAATTCGGCTCTAAGCTTAAGTATGGATGCCCATAAGCTGAATTTTATAAGGGCACTATGACCTACAAGGGTGCTAAACCACCTACACCCCTTGACCTTGCATTGCTGTAGTTGTATAATTCGGCTCCAAGCTTAAGTATGGATGCTCATAAGCTGAATTTTTAAGGGCGCTATGACCTACAAGGGCGCTAAATCACCTACACCCTAAAACCTTGCATTGCTATAGTTTTGTAATTCGGCTCTAAGCTTAAGTATGGATGCCCATAAGCTGAATTTTATAAGGGCACTATGACCTACAAGGGTGCTAAACCACCTACACCCCTTGACCTTGCATTGCTGTAGTTGTATAATTCGGCTCCAAGCTTAAGTATGGATGCTCATAAGCTGAATTTTTAAGGGCGCTATGACCTACAAGGGCGCTAAATCACCTACACCCATGAACCTTGCATTGCTATAGTTTTGTAATTCGGCTTTAAGCTTAAGTAAGGATGCCCATAAGCTGAATTTTATAAGGGCACTATGACCTACAAGGGTGCTAAACCACCTACACCCCTTGACCTTGCATTGCTGTAGTTGTTTATTCGGCTCCAAGCTTAAGTAAGGATGCTCATAAGCTGAATTTTTAAGGGCGCTATGACCTACAAGGGCGCTAAATCACCTACACCCATGAACCTTGCATTGCTATAGTTTTGTAATTCGGCTTTAAGCTTAAGTATGGATGCCCATAAGCTGAATTTTATAAGGGCACTATGACCTACAAGGGTGCTAAAACCACCTACACCCCTTGACCTTGCATTGCTGTAGTTGTATAATTCGGCTCCAAGCTTAAGTATGGATGCTCATAAGCTGAATTTTTAAGGGCGCTATGACCTACAAGGGTGCTAAACCACCTACACCCCTGAACCTTGCATTGCTATAGTTTTGTAATTTGGCTCTAAGCTTAAGTATGGATGCCCATAAGCTGAATTTTATAAGGGCACTATGACCTACAATGGGTGCTAACCACCTACACCCCTTGACCTTGCATTGCTGTAGTTGTATAATTCGGCTCCAAGCTTAAGTATGGATGCTCATAAGCTGAATTTTTAAGGGCGCTATGACCTACAAGGGCGCTAAATCACCTACACCCATGAACCTTGCATTGCTATAGTTTTGTAATTCGGCTTTAAGCTTAAGTATGGATGCCCATAAGCTGAATTTTATAAGGGCACTATGACCTACAAGGGTGCTAAACCACCTACACCCCTTGACCTTGCATTGCTGTAGTTGTATAATTCGGCTCCAAGCTTAAGTATGGATGCTCATAAGCTGAATTTTTTTAAGGGTGCTATGACCTACAAGGGCGCTAAATCACCTACACCCCTGACCTTGCATTGCTATAGTTTTGTAATTCGGCTATAAGCTCAAGTATGGATGCCCATAAGCTGAATTTTTAAGGGCACTATGACCTACAAGGGTGCTAAACCACCTACACCCCTTGAACCTTGCATTGCTGTAGTTGTATATTCGGCTCCAAGCTTAAGTATGGATGCTCATAAGCTGAATTTTATAAGGGCACTATGACCTACAAGGGTGCTAAACCACCTACACCCCTTGACCTTGCATTGTATTGTTAGTTGTATAATTCGGCTCCAAGCTTAAGTATGGATGCTCATAAGCTGAATTTTTTAAGGGCACTATGACCTACAAGGGCGCTAAACCACCTACACCCCTGAACCTTGCATTGCTATAGTTTTGTAATTCGGCTCTAAGCTTAAGTATGGATGCCCATAAGCTGAATTTTATAAGGGCACTATGACCTACAAGGGTGCAAACCACCTACACCCT
The DNA here is from genome assembly GCA_027921565.1 of Artemia sinica. Lineage (NCBI taxonomy): Eukaryota > Metazoa > Arthropoda > Branchiopoda > Anostraca > Artemiidae > Artemia > Artemia sinica. Next base: position 424,101 of record JAPEVW010000125.1, read on the forward strand.
TGACCTTGCATTGCTGTAGTTGTATAATTCGGCTTCAAGCTTAAGTATGGATGCTCATAAGCTGAATTTTTAAGTGCTATGACCTACAAGGGCGCTAAATCACCTACACCTCCTAAACCTTGCTTGCTATAGTTTTGTAAATCGGCTCTAGCTTAAGTATGGATGCCTCATAAGCTGAATTTTATAAGGGCAGCTATGGCCTACAAGGGTGCTTAAACCACCTACACCCCTGAACCTTGCATTGCTATAGTTTTGTATAATTTGGCTCTAAGCTTAAGTATGGATGCCCATAAGCTGAATTTTATAAGGGCACTATGACCTACAAGGGCGCTAAACCACCTACACCCCTTGACCTTGCATTGCTGTAGTTTGTAATTCGGCTCCAAGCTTAAGTATGGATGCTCATAAGCTGAATTTTTAAGGGCGCTATGACCTACAAGGGCGCTAAATCACCTACACCCATGAACCTTGCATTGCTATAGTTTTGTAATTCGGCTTTAAGCTTAAGTATGGATGCCCATAAGCTGAATTTTATAAGGGCACTATGACCTACAGGGTGCTAAACCACCTACACCCTTGACCTTGCATTGCTATAGTTGTGTAATTCGGCTCCAAGCTTAAGTATGGATGCTCATAAGCTGAATTTTTAAGGGCACTATGACCTACAAGGGCGCTAAATCACCTACACCCTAAACCTTGCATTGCTATAGTTTTGTAATTCGGCTCTAAGCTTAAGTATGGATGCCCATAAGCTGAATTTTATAAGGGCACTATGACCTACAAGGGTGCTAAACCACCTACACCCCTTACCTTGCATTGCTGTAGTTGTATAATTCGGCTCCAAGCTTAAGTATGGATGCTCATAAGCTGAATTTTTTAAGGGCACTATGACCTACAAGGGCGCTAAACCACCTACACCCCTGAACCTTGCATTGCTATAGTTTTGTAATTCGACTCTAAGCTTAAGTATGGATGCCCATAGCTGAATTTTATAAGGGCACTATGACCTACAAGGGTGCTAAACCACCTACACCCCTGAACCTTGCATTGCTATAGTTTTGTAATTTGGCTCTAAGCTTAAGTATGGATGCCCATAAGCTGAATTTTATAAGGGCACTATGACCTACATGGGTGCTAAACAACCTATGCCCCTTGACCTTGCATTGCTGTAGTTGTATAATTCGGCTCCAAGCTTAAGTATGGATGCTCATAAGCTGAATTTTTAAGGGCGCTATGACCTACAAGGGCGCTAAATCACCTACACCCATGAACCTTGCATTGCTATAGTTGTTGCAATTTGGCTTTAAGCTTAAGTATGGATGCCCATAAGCTGAATTTTTATAAGGGCACTATGACCTACATGGGTGCTAAAAACACCTACACCCCTTGACCTTGCATTGCTGTAGTTGTATAATTCGGCTCCAAGCTTAAGTATGGATGCTCATAAGCTGAATTTTTAAGGGCGCTATGACCTACAAGGGCGCTAAATCACCTACACCCCATGAACCTTGCATTGCTATAGTTTTGTAATTCGGCTAAGCTTAAGTATGGATGCCCATAAGCTGAATTTTATAAGGGCACTATGACCTACAAGGCGTTAAATCACCTACACCCCTGACCTTGCATTGCTTATAGTTATGTATAATTCGTCTCTAAGCTTAAGTATGGATGCTCATAAGCTGAATTTTTAAGGGTGCTATGACCTACAAGGGCGCTAAATCATCTACACCTATGAACCTTGCATTGCTATAGTTTTGTATTCGGCTCTAAGCTTAAGTATGGATGCCCATAAGCTGAATTTTATAAGGGCACTATGACCTACAAGGGTGCTAAAACCACCTACACCCCTTGACCTTGCATTGCTGTAGTTTTGTATAATTCGGCTCCAAGCTTAAGTATGGATGCCCATAAGCTGAACTTTTAAGGGCACTATGACCTACAAGGGTGCTAAACCACCTACACCCCTGAACCTTGCATTGCTGTAGTTGTATAATTCGGCTCTAAGCTTAAGTATGGATGCCCACAAGCTGAATTTTATAAGGGCGCTATGACCTACAAGGGCGCTAAACCACCTACACCCCTTGACCTTGCATTGCTATAGTTTTGTAATTCGGCTCCAAGCTTAAGTATGGATGCTCATAAGCTGAATTTTTAAGGGCACTAAGACCTACAAGGGCGCTAAATCACTTACACCCCTGAACCTTGCATTGCTATAGTTTTGTGGTTCAGCTCTAAGCTTAAGTATGGATGCCCATAAGCTGAATTTTATAAAGGCACTATGACCTACAAGGGTGCTAAACCACCTACAACCCTTGACCTTACATTGCTGTAGTTGTATAATTCGGCTTCAAGCTTAAGTATGGATGCTCATAAGCTGAATTTTTAAGGGCGCTATGACCTACAAGGGCGCTAAATCACCTACACCTCTAAAACCTTGCCTTACTATAGTTTTGTAATTCGGCTCTAAGCTTAAGTATGGATGCCCATAAGCTGAATTTTATAAGGGCACTATGACCTACATGGGTGCTAAACCACCTACACCCCTTGACATTGCGGTGCTGTAGTTGTATAATTCGGCTCCAAGCTTAAGTATGTATGACCATAAGCTGAATTTTATAAGGGCACTATGACCTACAAGGGCGCTAAACCACCTAAACCCCTTGACCTTGCATTGCTGTAGTTGTATAATTCGGCTCCAAGCTTAAGTATGGATGCTCATAAGCTGAATTTTTAAGGGCGCTATGACCTACACACCCATGAACCTTGCATTGCTATAGTTTTGTAATTCGGCTTTAATCTTAAGTGTGGATGCCCATAAGCTGAATTTTATAAGGGCACTATGACCTACAAGGGTGCTAAACCACCTACACCCCTTGACCTTGCATTGCTGTAGTTGTATAATTCGGCTGCAAGCTTAAGTATGGATACTCATAAGCTGAACTTTTAAGGGCACTATGACCTACAAGGGCGCTAAACCACCTACACCCCTGAACCTTGCATTGCTGTAGTTGTATAATTCGGCTCTAAGCTTAAGTATGGATGCCATAATCTGAATTTTATAAGGGCACTATGACCTACAAGGGCGCTAAACCACCTACACCCTTGACCTTGCATTGCTATAGTTTTGTAATTCGGCTCCAAGCTTAAGTATGGATGCTCATAAGCTGAATTTTTAAGGGCGATATGACCTACAAGGGCGCTAAATCACTTACACCCTGAACCTTGCATTGCTATAGTCTTGTGGTTCAGCTCTAAGCTTAAGTATGGATGCCCATAAGGTGAATTTTATAAAGGCACTATGACCTACAAGGGTGCTAAACCACCTACACCCCTTGACCTTACATTGCTGTAGTTGTATAATTCGGCTTCAAGCTTAAGTATGGATGCTCATAAGCTGAATTTTTAAGGGCGCTATGACCTACAAGGGCGCTAAATCACCTACACCCCTAAACCTTGCCTTGCTATAGTTTTGTAATTCGGCTCTAAGCTTAAGTATGGATGCCCATAATCTGAATTTTATAAGGACACTATGACCTACAAGGGTGCTAAACCACCTACACCCCTTGACCTTGCATTGCTGTAGTTGTATAATTCGGCTCCAAGCTTAAGTATGGATGCTCATAAGCTGAATTTTTAATGGCGTTATGACCTACAAGGGCGCTAAATCACCTACACCCCTAACCTTGCCTTGCTATAGTTTGTAATTCGGCTCTAAGCTTAAGTATGGATGCCCCATAAGCTGAATTTTATAAGGGCACTATGACCTACAAGGGTGCTAAACCACCTACACCCCTTACCTTGCATTGCTGTAGTTGTATAATTCGGCTCCAAGCTTAAGTATGGATGGTCATAAGCTGAATTTTTAAGGGGGCTATGACCTACAAGGGCGCTAAATCACCTACACCCATGAACCTTGCATTGCTATAGTTTTGTAATTCGGCTCTAAGTTTAAGTATGGATGCCCATAAGCTGAATTTTATAAGGGCACTTAAGTATGGATGCTCATAAGCTGAATTTTTAAGGGCGCTATGACTACAAGGGCGCTAAATCACCTACACCCCATGAACCTTGCATTTCTATAGTTTTGTAATTTGGCTCTAAGCTTAAGTATGGATGACCATAAGCTGAATTTTATAAGGGCACTATGACCTACAAGGGTGCTAAACCACCTACACTTTGACTTTGCATTGCTGTAGTTTTATAATTCGGCTCCAAGCTTAAGTATGGATGCTCATAAGCTGAATTTTTAAGGGTGCTGTGACCTACAAGGGCGCTAAATCACCTACACCCATGAACCTGCATTGCTATAGTTTTGTAATTCGGCTTTAAGCTTAAGTATGGATGCCCATAAGCTGAATTTTATAAGGGCACTATGACCTACAAGGGAGCTAAACCACCTACACCCCTTGACCTTGCATTGCTGTAGTTGTATAATTCGGCTCCAAGCTTAAGTATGGATACTCATAAGCTGAATTTTAAGGGCACTATGACCTACAAGGGCGCTAAACCACCCACACCCCTGAAACCTTGCATTGCTGTAGTTTGTATAATTCGGCTCTAAAAAAAAAAAAAGCTTAAGTATGGATGCCATAATCTGAATTTTATAAGGGCACTATGACCTACAAGGGCGCTAAAACCACCTACACCCCTGACCTTGCATTGCCATAGTTTTGTAATTCGGCTCCAAGCTTAAGTATGGATGCTCATAAGCTGAATTTTTAAGGGCGCTATGACCTACAAGGGTGCTAAAGCACTTACACCCCTGAAACCTTGCATTGCTATAGTCTTGTGGTTCAGCTCTAAGCTTAAGTATGGATGCCCATAAGCTGAATTTTTATAAAGGCACTATGACCTACAAGGGTGCTAAACCACCTACAACCCTTGACCTTAACATTGCTGTAGTTGTATAATTCGGCTTCAAGCTTAAGTATGGATACTCATAAGCTGAATTTTTAAGGGCACTATGACCTACAAGGGCGCTAAATCACCTACACCCCTAAACCTTGCATTGCTATAGTTTTGTAATTCGGCTCTAAGCTTAAGTATGGATGCCCATAATCTGAAATTTTATAAGGGCACTATGACCTACAAGGGTGCCTAAACCACCTACACCCCTTGACCTTGCATTGCTGTAGTTGTATAATTCGGCTCCAAGCTTAAGTATGGATGCTCATAAGCTGAATTTTTAAGGGCGTTATGACCTACAAGGGCGCTAAATGACTACACCCCTAAACCTTGCCTTGCTATAGTTTTGTAATTCGGCTCTAAGCTTAAGTATGGATGCCCATAAGCTGAATTTTATAGGGCACTATGACCTACAAGGGTGCTAAACCACCTACACCCCTTTACCTTGCATTGCTGTAGTGGTATAATTCGGCTCCAAGCTTAAGTATGGATGCTCATAAGCTGAATTTTTAAGGGCGCTATGACCTACAAGGGCGCTAAATCACTACACCCATGAACCTTGCATTGCTATAGTTTCGTAATTCGGCTCTAAGCTTAAGTATGGATGCCCATAAGCTGAATTTTTATAAGGGCGCTTAAGTATGGATGCTCATAAGCTGAATTTTTTTTAAGGGGCGCTATGACCTACAAGGGCGCTAAATCACCTACACCCATGAACCTTGCATTGCTATAGTTTTGTAATTCGGCTCTAAGCTTAAGTATGGATGCCCATAAGCTGAATTTTATAAGGGCACTATGACCTACAAGGGTGCTAAACCACCTACATCCCTTGACCTTGCATTGCTGTAGTTTTTTTATAATTCGGCTCCAAGCTTAAGTATGGATGCTCATAAGCTGAATTTTAAGGGCGCTATGACCTACAAGGGCGCTAAATCACTACACCCATGAACCTTGCATTGCTATAGTTTTGTAATTCGATTTTTAATGGATTTAAGAATTTTATGGATGTCATAAGCTGAAGTTTTTATAAGGGCAGCTTAATTTAAGGGCGCTATGACCTACAAGGGTGCTAAACCACCTACACCCCTTGATCTTGCATTGCTGTAGTTGTAGGCGTGAATATTGGCTAGACCAAGCTTAAGCCTATGATCTTGATTGCTCATAAGCTGAAGTTTTTTAAGGGCTCAGTTGTGCTATGACCTACAAGGGCGCTAAATCACCTACACCCCTGAACCTTGCATTGCTATAGTTTTTTGTAATTCGGCTCTAAGCTTAAGGATCCGGATTGACACATAAGCTGGATTTTATAAGAGCACTATGTAAATACTTCATGTCTTTTGATATCAGTACATTCATACAAACATACAGTTTTCCTTTAAAACAAGTAAAATTTAATTGGCAGGAAAGCTGCCAACCCCCCCCCCTTGACCTCTCCCCTTATGGGTGTCTATGAGTATAAAATGGAAACAGACAAGGTACTGACGAAAATATGCCCGTTTTTTAAAAAGAAGGAAAACACCAACATAACATGAATTAAACATACCAAAGAACCTTACTGTAGAGGTTTCAAGTTCCTATGTGTAAAAAAAATGTCAATGGATTTTTGCTTTTTTTTTGCCATATAAGAAAGATCACGGATACGTGTATATTAGTTGTTCATTTGTTGTTGTTTCTTTCTCAGGGATGATAACATCGAACCAGTGATCATTGAGGATTGGGAGAGGGCTTGTTTTTTTTACCAAGGGTCTGTATACTGTTTTATGCGGTTTTCTTTCAGGGCAGAGCTCCTATCAGACATATACGTCCGTGGCTACATGTTCGAGAGAGGTGGAGCCTTGCTCAGAGGGTTGTATATATACATTTTACCCTTTGCGCTTCATTTGACCATGTTTTTAAATGACTATCCGATGGAAAAAATTCCTTATTTACACAGGCATGTCCCAAGAACTTACCAATTATCTTATTTTTTAAGGCAAAATTAGACCTTGAGAAGCCATGGACGGTAGTTCACCAACTCTTCGTGGCTGCAAAAGTCTTAATAGATCATCTGATCAGAGTCACAAATAGGGGAAATAAAAAAAGAAGTTCTTTTACCACGGTTGAGCCCAAAGTCGTGGACTTTCTGGAAAAACACACAGATGAAGATGATAAAAGGATCTGGCTATCCCTGGGGGATTTCTTGGCAATATCCTTGGTAGGTCTCTTTTCTTGCCATGCATTTGGACTAAAATTACCTTTTGTTTGTATGAGGAACATAGTTGTTCCATCTAGTTCAACTTCAAATAAATGGTGATGTACACAAAGGATATTAAATTCAAACTATTTTCTGAAAGCCATAAGGGATCTAAAAGGGTTCAGAGAGTCGATTCTGGAACACAGCTAATGTTTAAATTGAAAAAGTATGAGGAAAACTCTTGCAGTAGAGTACAATTTTTGATGACAGATACGTATAGGAGCAGCTTCCCCTATTCAGGATTTTTTGAGTTGAATTCTTTAAGTCAAGTTAAGCGTTTTAGGCTACAGTTGTTTTTCCTCCACACTGACACCTTTTTTTAGTCTAATTATTTTGATTCTCCCTGACTCTAAAATATTTTGTAAAAAATTATGAGTTTAATTTACAGTAAAAAATAGATTTTCTATCGTGGTATAATGCTATCTATAACAAGGACCATTACTAACAGGAATAGTATATTTTTAATGAGCCGTGAGGCTAATTTGAGCCGTGAGGCTCATTTTGAGCCGTGATTAATTGAGCTGTGGAGGCTCACTTTGAGCCGTGATTAATTGATCCGTGAGACATTATTTCTTGCATTTTGCAAGATATATAACTTTATCAAAATGATTCAAAAGATTATTGACCACATGTTTGTGTAGTACTTGGAAGAAGTTTAAAGAGTAAAATTTCTTACGTACTGCAGTGCAGTGTATAGTTGAGGTTTGTTTCTCGTCTTTGTAATTTTGTTCGATGTTTTTTTTGTGTGTTTTCTTTGATTGTTTTTTTACTGATACTCCGTCTTTTGTCCTTTTCTGACGAGTAATAAATAAATAGTAATAATAATGATGGCACAATGTTCTGACAATGTTAAAAAAAAACAAAGGCATCAATTAATATTTGTCTGGGGTCCCGAAAGGGTCAACAGCGCTCAATATCTTTGTTCTCGTTCTTGGTAACAAGCAGTAAAACCAATCAATATTTTTAAACTACCACTTTAAAGTAATCAAAAAGACATTAACTAACTTTATTGTGTTGCCGCTTATTCTATAAATGCTTATCTTTGGGAAAAGAACTGTTCAATCTATGAACAAATCTCAAATCCACATTGTTTTTTAATAATAGCCAAGGAAATAGCAGGATGGGTTAGTTTAAATAAACTTCTTCAGTTGGCTCGATCTGTTAAAAAGTCATAAGAGTCATTTTCTTATTCGAGGACATGTGACTATTGGAGATCCTACTTTTTAGATTGACAAAATGTTATACAAAATATATTGAAAAATATAAAATCGAATTCTGCTGGGATAGATGGCGTGAATCTGAGAAACTTTTAAAGCTGCTGTTAATGTATATACTACCATGAACGATGGAAGCAGCACACCCCCGTTCCTCGACTACCCCTTTTTTGAACAGATATATTTAATTAAAATTGTCAAATAGCCGATTTTGTTTGTTTAGAATAGTCCATAGAATATATAAAAATGCTTCAAGAGTTTTTGACACAACTCCCTAGAGCCCTGGGTCAATGGTTGTAAGCTATGCCCATGGGGCATATAAGGTTCTATGGAATTGGTGGTCATAAAACTTCATATGTAAAGTAAAAAGTAAGTACGTATGACTGCACTAGACCCTTAAAGGGGCCCGAACCGGCGTTGCTGATCTCCGTTTCGTGGCCCTTCAGAGCCAGGAAGTGCAATGGGTGGCTGGGGGTCAGATCATGCTGTACTTCATATGAGACTCACTTGATTTGAAATTAGACAGCTATAGTGACCTTTTAAGATACAAAAATGATTTAAGAGAAACCAGCTATCCACCCACGGCCATCATTCCCAAAAACAAGCATCTAAAACAAAAATTTTGAGATTTTTTTCAGAATTGTTGAAAGTTTAGTAGTTATGCGCTTAGGAACAACCCCCAAAGCCCTTAGGGAAAAGGGCTGCAAGTTAGGCAGTTCGTTCATTGTTTATACATAGTAAACGTTGTTGAGAGAAAGGTGTTACATGTTTACTTCTATTTTTCAAAATACGAAAGGATTTTCAAGTGCGTCTTTAAGGATTTAGGGATCTCAGGTGCATTGAACTATATATGGGTTGTCAAAGGGCCGCAACTCAGGAATGACTGAGCATATTAATTTTGAACTTTCAGGAAATGATATGGGAGATGATCCATTGACCACCACAATGCAATATTTGCACGCTACCGCTACTACAACAAGCCTACCAACTGCTTTTACTACTATCTACTACTACCATTACTATCACTAAAAACTACTAGTTTGCTGAGCGAACTTACTACTAAGGCTGAGGATATTGAAATAAACATCTCAGAAAAACGCTAAGGGGAAAGTTGAACTAACTCAAAAACATCACTATGTGCATACAGATTGCTGAAACGGGGCTATCAGCAACATTTTTAGGACAGCATACTGTACCCAAAGGAAGCTTTTGGAACATCATGACTGGGATATTCAGCTGACTAGGTAGAATTTACCTGCTGCTACTGCTAATACTACGGCTGCTACTACGGCTACTACCACTATTAATACACTATTACTGCTAAATATTGTTCCCACTACTACTATGATGCTAATACAATTGAGGATACGCATAGAAGGGGAAATTTTAGACAGAATATTGAAGAGGAACTTGAACTAAATCAAAACACATTATGTGCATGCAATTGTCAAAACGTGCCGTATCTTCAAGAATGGACTTAAGCAATTACAATTATCTCAAGACATGGTATTAAGCAATTACTTAAACTGACAAAATATGTAATATAAGCATTTCATTACTAACACTATTACTATTGCTACTTTTGTTAATACTACTATGTCTGCTATACTACTTTAGATCCTACATTTACAAATACTACTACTACTACTAAAAACTATACTACTTCAATTTCAGCCGCTTGTAAGGCTTTACAGTATTAATGAAAAGGGCGTCAAAAGTAGTTTCAAAAGAAGCAAATCAGCAATATTTCTTGACACGGCTTACCGTGTCAAGCTGACACTTCCGAAGTCATCATGAAAGGATGTTCAACTGACGACCAAAAAGACGATGCACACATGCTACCAACTGCTATTAATACTGTAGTTACATACTACTACTACAAACACAGAACTAACCCTGCAGCTACTTCTCTACTACCAGTCCGCAAACTATTATTGATACCAGTTCTATTAAGGCTAAGTCTATGAACGTGACAAATTTGATGGCTAGCAAAAGACATTATGTGCATTTAGATTTTCAAGAGAGCACTTCTTAAGAATGATTTGTGTATTAAGTGGGAACTCTCAGGAGAATGCTGAAAAGAGGAAAGTCCAGTATTGACCAAAATTTTTGGCAACGACAGAATTGCACCACTACTAATACTTGTACCACGCTGCTACGTATACTAGCCTCTTACTGCTATTGTGTATGATTGGATCAATATAATATTTCATTTTTACTATTGCCAACTACATTGTAAGGTTTAAGAGCATTAAGGATGACAAATTTCAAAACATAGTACATGAATATGACGCGTTATCAAAAGACATTTTGATATATGTGTCATACCAATGGCTATATAAATGTTAAGCATTAAATACTGCTAACTACTGTATAACGACTATTACCCAACTATAGTCTAAGGGTTATGAAGGTAAAAATCTTCAGGGGAAGTTCTCAGGGCGAGGGGGGGAAAGCTATACTGAAATTAAAACACGCCATCCTGTGAGCCGGTTCAAAAGGTTACACCAACAAATATCTTGGAGGGGAACAGTTTTGTTTGAATTTAAAAACTTACAATTGCTTGTTGTTGGAATGTTGAAACTTTAACCCCAAAAGACAAATCAGATCAAGTACTACTACGATTCTAATGCCATACAGCTTATTACGTATCATACTGCTGCTATTATTATTATTGCTGTTCTACTACTTCATACCAATGGTAAACACTACTTTGTATTACTTCTTAACTGCTACTATATACTGATGACTAAAACTGTAACCGAACTGGTGCCACACTTCTACTGCTACTAAAAGCTAAGGGTATAAAAGGCAAAATTTTTTGGCAATGTTTTTAAAATTTATTGAGCTAAAAATGAAATTTCACTAAGTCGAAATAGGTTTTCAAGGAGGACCGTAATCAAGCAACCCCTTGGCAGGTTAGGTTGATGGAATCCATGATCTAAAATTCCATCGTATGTATTTTAAGGGTATGTTTGAAGAACACTAATGGTGCTAAGTGCGACTAATGACTAAAAATACTACTGCGCTTACTGCAACTATTGCTAGCTACACAAAGACTAAGGGTATGAAGGGAAGTTTTCAAGGATTATTTAGATGGGATGTTCAAAATAAATAAACTAAGATAATTCGGAGATGCAAGAGGTTGACAAAAGCAATATACTAAATACAGTTTAGCACAATCAACTAAACTAGGCTACGAACCCTTCACAAGTATAATTGTCACAGGTTACACCTTACTAAACTCTTACTAGCCACGAACATCACTCACTGTACCTAACACTACACATAAATAAGAAAAAAAAACTTATTAGGCTAGACCCTTCTACGTGCAAGTTGTGGTGGATTTTACTAGCCACAAGAATAAGTGTAGGATCTTATTAGTACTGCTACGGTAATTGTAACTACTGACAGTAAGGACATTAAAGTTGGAGTTTCAATTAAACGAAAAAACATTATATGCATTCCGGTATAAAAAAGGGGTATAAGTAATATTATAGTCAGGGCATGCTCTTTCATAGCTGCAATATCATTGACATTTTAAAAGTACCTAACTCGATGAGAAAAACAAAATTTCTTAAGTGCCTCTTTCTTTGGATCAGAATACATTGATGATGACACATCAGCCTAATCCTCTAGTCTTATAATTTTCTAAAGCAATTCCAAACAAAATTTGAAAACAGCTATTTCGTGCAGCGTAGGTGAAACTGTCCAGCCAATTATACCTCTGAAGGCTTACGGGTAAGTCAAGCACCCAGAGTTATAAAATTTGTACATTATCGCTTTGTTTATGGGTTTCCATTCATTAATTGATGCTGATTTGTGGATGTTTGATACTTCGTAGGCTATTTGAGTTTTTTTTTTACTCATCTTTGGTTTAATGGGGCTTTTTTTAGTTTTTCTTTGAAAAACTTAATTCGCCGAAATTTGTTTTAAGTTAATAATAATGATCCTGTTATAGACTTTAATAACAAATTAGCAATTACCCTTTTCAGCTTTGTTATAGGCTCAAAGTCCCAAATCTTGTGCAAAAATGCCTAACTCGTGTGGTCAGAACCTTTTGCAATCAGGAGCCATCTTCCATTCCCAAATCTACATATAGAATGGACTTTGAATAAAATAAATTTAATATGTTAGATATAATTAGATAATATAATATAATCACATCAGTTGTATTTTGATAACAAAAATGGTAAGAAATACGATCATTGGACCATACAGTCCTAAAAGTGGTGCTTATACCCCATTTTCGGGCTCGTTAGCCAAGAAATGCAAAGGAGATCGGAGTAGGACAGCCGTCCTGTGATTTCGCGCACCCTTCCCTATTTGGCCTTCCTTGTACTTTTCAAGGCACCTTGTCTAGACCTGGGGATAACTCTGAATGAGCTCACATAGTCATGCCACTTATTCCGTGCTGAAAAACAAGTACGCATTGAAATGATGCATTGATGCGATGTGGACTATAGTAAAATTCGCTAGCTTTAGCAAGAGTCAGGGAGTGTTCTTGCTGGATTGCTTTCACTATAGTTTTGGCCTATGTCAAAAGTTGTTTGACTGTTTGTTTTTCATCATTTTAACTGCCAATTTTATGAGTATCGGGCATCAGGAATATTTGTACAATTTATATATATATATATAGTTTTTTTTTAGGGACAATGTTACTGATGAGAGACACATTACTGATAGAAGATTCGCAATATTAGAAAAATTGTGTAAAGCTGCCTAGCAGGTACGTTAAAAGGTTAAGACTTTAAAAAGTATATCATTTTATTTTTCATTTTTATTATTTCGGTAAAAACACATTTTATTACTATAAAACGCATATTTTAACATGTAGTTCTGTTGAAACTTCAGTTATTCTATTCAAAATTACATAGCATTAGTATTGTGCAAAATATGTATAAAGGAAATTACTTACTATGTTATCAAGAACATACAAAACCATTATCAGTAAAATTCAAAGAGAAAGAAAAATGCTAGTCAACATTAGATAAGACAAGGGGTGACCCAGGCTAACTCTCAATAACTACCACTGCTAGATAGCTCAGTTTAGCCTTAAGCAAACCTGAGGTTAAAAAACTGAGCTTAGTCCATTCCATTCAAACTATATTTCTTTTCTTTTAGAGCAATTAACTAATAGTTTCACTATTAGATTAAAATAAAATTATTATTTTACTAATTTTATCTTATTTTGCGTTCATTTTGACGCTTCTTTGCTATCCATGTGCGGTACAAACCTTAGACCCGTAATCCCCCTGTGCCTCCAGGAGGCACTTAGGGCATCAAGAAGAGTCGCCAGTTCACATTCATTGCTAGCGGTGCCAGGACAATATTTCTCATTTCAGGTTGAATTGATGCATGAGGTTGGCGAGGTCAGCACGAAGCTGCGTCATAGGGTATTTTTGGGGTGTCCTCTTCTTCTGGTTACCACGTGGGTACTGGCCACTGAAAGGACGACCTTACGGAGTCGAGTAATTCGGACATGCGGAATCACGATAAACACGACCAAAGGCCATCATGCCACTTCCTATATTTGATCACTTTGGTTACCAGTGGCTGAGAGTCTTCTGTCGGTATAGTAGTGTTTATTACTTGTGTGGACCTAGTGGTGAATATTTAGAATGCTGCCTTAGCAAATGTTGTCCGAAACTGCCGAGAAGTTTCTTTTCAACTATTGATGTATGTGCTAAGTTTCAGAACCATCGGCAAAGTGTTGAGAGGACGTTGCTGTTGAGCAGCATTAGCTCAGTGGGTACCAGACGATTTTTAAATTTTCATACAATTGAGTAATGCCTTCTGATTTGTTAATCATAGTATCAATAAAATAAAAATTGCCTGAATTAAAATTCTTAATTGCGGATTACGGAACATAGGTTAACTCCTATTGTTTTAAAACTGGCTTCTATATTGTACTGGTGATTTTCATGTTGCTAATTAATTTCATAGACAATGCTCAGTTCTTATCAATGAAAAAATTTTATCTAGTGTCTTTTCAAATGGCCCAGCAGCGTATGTATGGAATGTTGCTGGATGAAAGCATAACTTTGATGAAACAAAAATATTTGAACTTCAGACTTACAGCAGTAAAACAAAAAAAAAATGAAAAGCAAATGCATAGTTGCGTGTACAATTATAAATAAAAAAGTATTTTGTATCATTTAATTATCATCAAATATAAAAAAAAACAAGTTTTTTTTAACTGAGAAGTAAGGAGCGACCATTAATAACTTAAAACAAAAACAGAAATTATTTCCGTATATGAAATGGCACGTACCCCCTCTTTACGCCTCGCTCTTTATGCTAAAGTTTTTATTGTTATTTAAAAAAATGAAGTTGTCGTGAAAGAAGCCAAAACGTTAGCCGTAAAGACGCGATGGCGTTGAGGAGGGGACAGCCCCTTTTCATATACGGAAATAATTCTCGTTCTTTTTAAGTTGTTATGTCGCTCTCTACTTTTCAGTTTAACAAAAACACTATGTTTTGTTATTTTAATTTCTGAAAGGATTTGAAGTTAAAGCAACTCTGATATACGCTCAACATTACGATGACTAATAATAAAACGAAATTTGCATATTAATTTACTTTTTTTGGCTAAATGGCTTTTTCTCGAAATGTTGTCTCTGACATAAACTTACGGAATTTTTACCTTACGTTCCACCGAACTTCTATATTCGCTATATGTTTCTGTTACCGTATATTAGAGCCGAGTTTGCCCACTAGTCAATACCTCGCTCTTTACGCACTAAAATTAAATTTATGTTTGGAATTCACGGAACCCTCTGAATCACAAAGGCCGGTATAATTAGAATAGATAGACTCTTTTGAAAGTACTAAAAACAAGGTTTAGCGTTAACGGGCGATGGATTGACTAGAAGGAGAAACTGACCTCATATAACGTAATAATTTCTGTCTCGTTTTAAGTTTTAATGTTGCCCTCGTAGTTTCAGTTGAAAAAAACTTGGTTTATTAATTAATCTCGGCTCGTTTTTTAAATTAATGACTAGGAAAATCCAGCGCCACCTTCCTACAGAAATGTCCCTTCCCCCAAGGGAAACATTCCTTCCATGGGAAAGATCCTCTACCTGTAACCCCCTTCCCTTCGAGCCCTCCACCATCCCCCCACACGGAAAAAAATACCTACATGAAATGGCTGTATTACTTACCATTAACCCAATACTATATGTAAACAAATGGGGTATATGTAAAACAAACAATACTATATGTAAAACAAAGTCATAACTGTGCAAGCCCGTCCCCAGAGGAACTCTGGGGATGAAGTTCTCCATAATCCATCCTTAAAGAACATATTGTAGATTTTCTAGCTATGCTGAACAAAATGGCTATGCTCTTAAATTTTTGATTGGATGACCTTCGAGGAAAAAAATAAGACGCGTGGGAGGGGCGTCAGTTGCCCTCCAATGTTTTTTGTCATTATAAAAAGGGCACTTAGAGCTTTTAATTCCCGTTTGAATGAGATACGTCTCACGATAGTATATAGTGACGATACTGGACCGATTACAATCACCCCTGTGGAAAACAACAAAAAAAAACAACAAATAAACAAGCATCCGTGGATCCCTTCTTCTGACAACAATACATACAAATATTCCACGTTTTTTGCAGATTGGAGCTTGAAACTTCTATAGTAGGGGTTTTGATACGCTGAATCTGATGGTCGTGATTTTCATGAAGTTCTATGACTCTTAGGGAATTGTTCCCCCTTTTTTTGAAACTGAGGCAAATTATCTCAGATGTGTGACTTCTGATGGGTGTAAAACTAAACTTAATGAAAATTATAGATTTTGAGAATCAGCATAAAAATCTGATTACTATTGATGGTATCTACTTAGTATCGAAAATTCCGGTTCTTTAGATTGTTTCGCGTTAATATGACACCGGGTGGCGCTCCTACTTACAGTTTCGCTACACGAACTGATTTGATTCTTGTACCTAGCGACGTTGTAATCAAAATCTAGGATAATATCAAAAAGTATCTTGCGAACTTTCCAAACTTTCAGAACTTCAAAAATTTTGAAAACGGGAGCGTCGAATAAGATAACCAAATCATTACCTTTTTTTTTTTTTTGTGCAGCAAGAAAGTCTCAGAAAATGGGCCAAAGTTCGAAAAAGTTGGCAACTGTAATCTACAAATCTCCACTCCCAAGAAACGAATAACGTTCTGTCTTTAGTTAAATCTCCAAATAGGTTTTTTTTCCTAAGGGTATGGAGGTGTGGTCTTCTAACCATAGGCTACTATATTGATCTGAACTCGAAGTGGAAACAATAATCAATAGGAGTGGCAAGATTAATTACAATGTAAGAGGCTTTAAAAAGTAAATGCCACAACTTTCAAAGGCCGTTTATTACCTACGTTGTTAAGCACCAAATCGTAGAAACTCATTTAATTAATGTTTCAATTCCTATCATAGAACCATATCATAAAGTCAGCAGTTCGAAAAAATCAAAAATGACAGCCTAGAAGCTAACCAATATTCTTTCTTTTGAGACAGAAAGATCTTAAAAATTTTCTGTCCAAAGTTTGGCACCACTGAGAGCTATTAAATATTGCAATCAGCATTAGTGTGACTATACGGAAACATTGAACGGTCAGACGAGAATACAAAATATGGTCATGCGATATGCCTAGATATTCGAGGACTACCAAGAGTAAGTTGAGGCACTTTCGCAGCATGGTGGGGCTGTTTCTCTGTTATCTGAAGATGCTTATATGTACCTGTGGAAGTGCCAACTAACATCTTTACTTGAAGGAGGGATTTCTAGTCACACTCAGGGAGGCCAAGGATGAAACGCCAATATTATAGTGGTACGGGTCGCTAAAATTGGACATCATATGTGTGAGCTGTTGCCCATACGCTAGATGAATACAGTTATGGGTTGAGAAATAGCAAAGAATCTTATATAAACATAGCTTAGAATACGAAGTACACTTGAAATTCTAAGGGGATAGCCGGAAATTGTCTCTCATTTAGCATCCCAAAACGAAAAGAGGGTGAATCAAGGACGTTCAAAGGCTCAAGGTGAACATCCATAATCACCAAGGATTTAGTTGAAATAGCTGAAGAAGAAAGTCATCACGTAGGAGAACTAGCAACAACCACAAGAGAGTTTATGTCACTTCCAACTTACTACGATGAAACCCAAATTAATTAAATTTTGAGGCGTTGCTAACCAACCTTCCCCTAAAGTTTCCTGATGGAACATCTAGTCTACCAAGGCTAAAGATTAAAAACTGATTGAAGATGCGTTATGGTTTGGAAAAGTTGTGTACTGATTGAGAAGATATTTTTCGGGACCCAACAGGAGATTTTATGCATCCATTGCCATGTTGAAACTCCTAATTAACTATGGTAGGCATGTTACATTTTCAACTTCCGAGGTTTCTTTAATGAAACATTAGTTCATTAAGGTGCTAGAGATACAACTGATTGATTATGGTTATCTGGTTTGGAAAAGTTGTGTACTGATTGCGTAAAGTATGGTTTTCAGACCCACCAGAGAGCTTTTGGCAAGATCCAAATACGATGTTGAAACCCATAAATGGCTATTGTGTAGGCATGTCTAAAATTTTTCCCTACAAGTTCATTTTTTGTGAACATTTTTTATAAAACTGGGATAAACCTATTTGATATAGGTATGGGAGTTCGTGATAGTTGATGCACTGATTGGAAGGTTTTTTTCGGGATAGGGAAAAGAAGCAATCCTGAGTCAGGGACCTACTCTTGATAGGAATGCATGAAAACTGACCAGGTTATTCAGCAATCATTTCGTTTTTGCAAGCAGAGGATCTTGTTTTGACACAATTGGCCTTCATGAACGAATAGGCAACAAGATAAAGAAAAATTAAGCAAACAGAAAGGGAAGTTATGGGAGATCCTTTAGAACGAACAAAGGAAATGAGGGGTATGTTTGATCGTTTGTGCATGTTTGTTCTGTGGAGTTCCTTGAAAACCTTTTTGGTGGACTTGCAATTATGCGGCCATTGTAGTTAACTTATCCGATCAAATACAAAAATTACACACGAACTACATGCTAATGACGTTTGCGTTCGTAATCTCTCGGACAGAACGCTGTTCAACTTTTAAAACTAAATTTCATCGAAGACCAATTTTTGCTTACTGTTTGTTCTGTGATTTTTCGTGGTGTTCTGGAGTTATTTGAACTACTTTTTTTGTGCGATGTGGATTGAATTATGCCCGTGCCACATTTAGTACACTTATCGATAAAATCAAAAGTTACGCACGACTACAGTGCCGATTACGTTCGCCGTTCGGGGGGTAATTTCTTGAGGTAGAACAGTTGTTTCAGAACTTTCAAACTTAAATTTCATGACGGACCAATCAGAGTCAAGGTTTAAGGCCATAATTTTCAAAAATAGAAAATATTGAGGCTTAGAATAGCGGTTTGTTTCCATCTGGAGCAGGAATCTGAGTAAAAGTTAAGAAGAGTTAGTATTAGTATGAGGAAACAGCTGGTACACAAAACTAATGCTGGTACAAAATCTTTAAACTAATTTCTTGCAATTTGTGATTATTTTGCTTTTTAAATACAAGTGTGACGGCTTAAAATCCAATAAATTTGCCTCGTCCTTCATGATATTTGGCTTTCTTTATCGATTAGATGTGACTATGATGTGGAGGAGGGACATTTAATGAGGACTAGGACCATGGTAGGTGGTAATCAAATCATAGTAATAGCCAAAAGTTTGGTTGCTGAATAGTGTGATATGGAGAGACTTTAATTTTTCTTTCCATATTATGAATAGCTCTTAGATGGCGGGACAAGTTCGAAGGAGCACAAGATTCTGTCGCCAGTATGTTGCAATATCAATGAAAAAGATATTTGTCCTCAAGTGGGATAGCAGCAAGTGCTTGATTAGTAGGACAACACAGAGGTACCTTACGGTACAAAAAAGCGGTATCTTTGAAAAAGATTTGTAGATAACACTATCCAAATACGGTTCGCAGAGTTGCTAGACCACACTAATCACTTATATACGATGGAGTTGGAATTTGGGCGACTTTTGGGTAATCTGAGCACATTTATATTTGAGTAAGCAATAAATGATACATGCAGGTTTTCATCTATTAATCATAAACATAACCTTCGGGTGGAGATACATACTGAGGATGGTTGAGATAAACATTGATCTGTTTAGGAATATGTACAAGAAATTCTTGATGTCTATGAAATCTTTTTCTTTTCATAACATACATTCTATATGATTAGTCAAATATTTCAAAAAACGGAGGTGCTTAAGTTACAATTTTTACTATCCAACAAATTAGACATTGTAGATTTCTAGAATTCTATACAAACCTCTTTCTAGAAGAGTTCACGGATGCTTCTATATCAATATTTGTGTTACATTGATACAATGCCGAAGCTTGAAAGCAAAAAGAACTTGAGGGGAACATTTTCTACGTTTTCACAGGTTTCTGAACCAAATTCGAAGGTATTGGCCTAATTTGGTCACAAAAAATAAAAACCAATTTGTGCAGCCAAATTGGTTTTCCTCTAATCTATGGATTAAAAAAATTCATTAAAATCTGATAAGAGTAAAGTTTAATGCCAGCCCAATGGGGTTAACTACTCTGTTCAAGCTGTCAGATTCCATTCAACGTTAATGGACCGGATCCAAGAAAGATCAAAGAGACTAGCTTTTCCATTTTTGCTTTGGAAAGAAGTAGGATTATCAAACAATATGTAGTTTTATTTTTAGTCCTATATAATCGTTATTGTTTTTAAGGTTCTTAATTTTGGTTCTTAAGACTGATGACGGTCAGTGCATATGTGATCGAAATATCTAGAAAAAAACTATTATTTGTTAAACTTTATATCACTGTTTGTGAAATTTAACACTCGTCTATTAGAAGGATATTTTATCCCTATCTAAAACTTTGTAATTAATCGTCACGGAAAAGGCAGTGTGGTCTCTAGATAATTATCTAAAAATATATATTTCAAGGTAATTGAAAAAACAAAACGTCACAGACCAGACGCCGAAACTAAATTGTGAGCATGAAAACCAGAAATTAGGTAATTAAGATGTTCAGAAATATAAGCAAGCGAACAAAGCTTTACGATCCAAATAACTCATTACCAACAGTTAAGATAGAACCAATCCTCAAAGGTTTAGAAAACTGATCACCTCTGCTGCTGATTATAGTGAAATATCCAAAATCGGAAAACAATTGTATAATTCTCATAGGATATCTCTCACCAGTCAGTAGTGCTAAGTAATGTGTTATTTTCGGTCGTGAAAGCTATTTGTATAGACTTAAATAGACATCCATAGGGCTCATGCAATAGACAGCTACACCACTATGATGTATATTATATACTAACAAAGGATATTAGTAAGGATATCACGCTTAATACTAAGTATGCTATTGGAGGAGATTACCATTCTATTGACTGCTCTCGGAATCTATTTTTTATTTTTTCTGCCTGCTGCTCCCTTCCTATCTTAAATAGCAGCAAAGAAAATACAGGCTGTAATTTAGCTTGATTATTCTAGCAATGGACAATTTTAGCCTGTAAAACTGGCTACAAAAATACATAAATATGAGTAACCCTACGTGGCAAGTTTCTTTTAAAGAGGCTTTAGCTTTATTGTTTCTGTATATTTTGTCTATTTTAGTAGGATTCCTTCCAAAGACTAACATGTAAAATTCTGATCTGCAGGAGAATTATCATGTAGGCGTAGGAGACTGGATTAATCAATAATGTGGAAGACTTTTAACTGCCAAAATTTCTGGAAACCTCGTCCTTTGATCAAAAGGCACCTACATGAATCTTATGTTAAAAGACCTCGCATAGGTACTTTTGAACTATTAGTACGGGTCTCTTTGATAAAACCTGACAGAAAACGTTAGAATCCAAAATTTAAAATGAGCATCATACGTTGTATGGAGGCATTTTATTTCTGCCTCGGTTGACTAATCCGGTTGAAAAATTGAATTTCAGGTCGAAGTCAGGTGGCTATTAGTCCGACTACAGTTACGTTTTTCCATATGACTTCCTTCCCACAGGTAATATTGAAGTTTATAGTTAGCGGAGATTCCAGAATCCAAAGAATCTACATTGGACATGTAAACAGCAACTGACTAAAATGGATCCAGATAAACTTCAATAATAGTTTACCAAGTACCTTAAGTGACTGAATAAGACTTTACTATTGCTCAAATTCCAATTTAACTTATTAAAGCACTTTTAATTATGATACATTTTGCACAAATATGATGTGATATTTTGTGATATATTCTTTCTAGTTTAGCAAAATGTTTCAATTAAACTTTGCTTTATGGTGCTCTCGTTAATGCTGTATCCTGCTTTGTGTTGTGACAAATGTTCAAAAAGTTTTGAGTCTTCATAGATTCGAGTCTTCTTAAATCCTATTCATTTTTCAGGACATGGCCCTACGGGATTCTATACATTGTTTGAAACAAATATAAAAGTTTAAAAAAAAAACTTTCTTTACATTTCGTTACCTTTATTTAAACTTTAAGCATATCAACCTAGATAAAAGTACTTTAACTTCAATTTAAGCCTAAAACATAGAACCAGATAAATTTCAGAAATTTTGCACAAAGACTGATGATTAATTAAGACTTTTGTTATTTTATTTAACTTCAATTTAATTATAAAAGTACTTGTAATTATGATACAGTTTGCTCATATAATTGATATTTGGGGGCTGTTTTTTTTTCGTATTATACTAGTTTAGCAAATGTTTCAATCAATTTTCTTCTATTGGTGTCGTCTTTAAGCCGCACATGTTTTGAGTTGTGCTAAATTGATTTTTAAACATAGTTTCTTGAGGGCCTTCATAGATTGGTTCTTTAAAATTATATGTATTTTCATGGAAATGGCCCTCGGATTTTTTTGTTACAATAGTTGAAACTAAATACGAAAGATAAAAGCAGCCTAATTTCCTTTGTTAACCTCTTAACCCTTTTTTTTAACTTTAGGCAAATGATCCCAGATAAATATACTTAAAGTTCAAAATTTGAACCTTAAAAGGGATCCAGATAAATTCAGAAATTCTTCACAAAGACTGAGTGATCTAATTGTGACATTTATTGTTATTAACTTCAAATTTAACGAATCTGAAAAGTGTGGTAATTATGATAAAGTTTGCACCATATAACGTGATATTTTGTGTGATATTAGACTGCCTTTAGCACGATGTTCAATTAAAGTTCGCTTGGATTTGTACCTCTCTTTAAGCTGCATCGTGTTTGGTGGTATGATAAGTTTATTTAATTAATTCATAAGTTTATAATACCTCATAAATAAATAAAATTAAACAACAATTTCATGATCGGAGAAAACCTATGAAGGTTTGCGATTGCGCCGAAAAGTCCAACGTAACGTACTTACCGATTAACTCAACATTCCATAAGCCTAAACTAATCTAATTAAAACGTATATAAAATAAACAAATAAAGATAACTATAACCTATATATATATAAAGAAAAAAAATAATTAAAAATAAAAAATATAGGAAAAATAAATGAATAAATGAATTAAAATTAATAATAGATAAAGAAAATATAAAAGAAAAAATTAAAGCAATTTAAAGTAAATTGGTTTTAAAATAGTTTCGGAGGATCAATACACAATAGACATCTGTGGCTAGGACTAGTATAGTATACACAAAATCAGCATTTATGTCTGCCTTCAACGATGTATGGGTAACTTATAAGAGTGGATTCTGGCCATAGTATCAACAAAAAAAAACCTATGTGTGCCTTTGCTTTCCGGTGTTTTTGGTATTAGTTAGCCTAGTTAAAACAAAATTATTAAATTACCTTGACTGAAAACAACTCACGTCCCTGTGAAGTATTATTGAATTTACTGGGAAACTCCATTTTTAAGGTTTAAATTTCAATGCTTAAAGTTAACTCTATCGGGATCACTATGGTCTTTAAGTTTAAAGAAAAGTGAACAAGGCTAAAGCAAAATTGGATCCTTTTTCAAAATTTTCAGTATTTAATTCAAACTATTGTGATAAAAATTCAGTTAGACACGTTATAAAAATGTATAGAATTTCAATAAACGCCAAAGCCATAAAGGCAGTCGAAAACTATTAAGCAGTAATCACAACACAAAACAAAGATAGCTTAAAACAGAGCCCAAATCGACAAATTTAAGTGGAAATATTGTGTAAATAGTATAATATCACACAAAATCCCTATGTATTTTTTATACAAAAAGTTGAACTAAATACTGAAATATTGAAAAAAAGATTAATTTTCTTTAACCTTGTAACCTTTATTTAAACTTTAAGAATCAAATCACAGATAAACCATGCTCCTTAAACTGTCAAAGTAAAAGCCTTAAATAGGAATTCCACTACAAAATTTCTCGTGATTGTTAGCACAAAGACTTGCATTGATCTTTGACTGATACATGTAAGAATGTTATTATTTTATTTCAACTCAAATTTAATTATAAAAGTGCTGTAATTATCGATACAGTTTGCAACCATATAATGTGCTAATTTGTGATAAGTATACTAGTTTGAGCACAATGTTCAACAAATTTGATTCATTTGTGCCTCTCTTTAAACTGCATTCTGTTCTTGTGTGCTGATAAAAATTGCATTAAAATAGTTTGGTTCCTCATAGATTTGAGTTCTTGAAATTTCTGATATTGCATAGGAAATGGCCGCTACGGGATTTTAACTACCAATAGTTGAACATAATACTAAAATATTCAAAAAAACTCTATTTTCTTTAACCGCCTAATTCTTATCTAATTAAGCATATGATCTCAGTATAAATTTTTTCATTTAACCTCTAAATTTAACCTTAAAAAAATGAGTCCAGATAAATTCAGTAAGTGCTTACAAAGACTTGAGTGATCTAATTAAGAATTTTATTATTGTGATCATTAAAATTTACTATAAATAGTGGTTTAATATGAAACGGTTTGTGCTATATACATGTAATATTGTGTCATATTTCATAATTTAGCACAATGTGCAATAATTTGTCTATTGGTCGCCTCCTACTTTTAAGTTATATTTGTTTTGTGTTGTGATAAACTGCTTAAAATAGTTTCCTGAATGCCTTATGCTTCGCCGCTTCTGAAATTCTATACATTTCATAAAAGTGTCCCTAACTCGCATTTTTATCACAATAGTTGCATTAAATATTAAAACATTTGAAAAAACGGATCCAATTTTGCTTGAAAGCTTTTTAACTTTTCTTTTAAACTTAAGCTTGATCAGTAGAGTTATGTGAAACAGTAATTGCAAGCCAAAAATGTTTCAAGGTAAATCAATAATACTTGCACAGGGACGTCGAGTTTTTTCAGGCAAAGGAATTAAATAATTGTGTTTTATCATTATACTAAAATAATGCCCAAGAAACACGGAATCAGACGGCATAACATAGGTTTTTTGTTGATACTAGTACTCTATAGTACCCATACTCTGTGGAGCACATAATGGTGTTAGTTTGTGGTAACATATATAGTTAGCATAATGGTCTAATTTTCTTTTTATTGTATTTGTGCCTCTCTTCAAGCATATTTGATTCGTCAGTATCATAAATTGCGTTTTTAAATCAGTTCTTTAGTGCTTTACTTGTCTTCGAGGTTAGGAATCCTTCACACATTCTGGGTGGAAATAGGTCCAACAGGGAATTGTACTAACAGCTTTGAATAGATAATAAAAATAGGGAAAAAGGAAACATTTGCTTCAGCTTTTCATAATAGAAAGATTTTAGCATCTGCCTGTCTTTCAAAAGTAATTTGGAAGTTGGTGTGGCTTGCCTTCCAAAAATTTTCTATAAGAAAATGGAATTTAAAGAAATAGTAAGGAAATCAGTAAGATAATCATAATTATATCTATTATTATTTTAACTAGGGATGCTATAATGATTTGAAATACATATAGTTGCTGTGATCATTTGTGGTGGACCGCATGTGTGATATTTTTCTGATATACGCTAGTTTTGGGCCAATTTAGAATATCTTCCCTGTTTATATCTATATCTCACCTTCCCAGCCAAAACTGTGTGATATGGAATTGAGTTATCGTGAAGCATGATTAAATACTTCTTTTATTTGAATAATTTTGATTGTTATTGTCACTTCGTCTTAGGCTTGAAATTAGTCATACTGCTACAGTATTGTGAGGGATTGTGAAAGGATTTTAATCTTATATAAGGCGAGAAATAAAAACATAAAAGGAAATGTGTTTCGGAAATTTAAGGGGGGATGGATCTTTTTGTTGTTTCCCCCCAATTATTGTAATGAAAGACTAAAAAGAAAAAAAAAACAAACAGAAAAAAAAAAAAATGTATCAAAACTAGAGAGGTGTCAAAACAATCTAGAAGATAAATGAGAGTGGGACACACGGATAAGGACAAGTGCATTCAGTTGGTACTGTACAATGATTACAGCACTTTTGTTACTAAATAGTAACAAGTTATAGAGAACTCATCTTAAACCCAACGAAGATTTTAAACGTTTCCAAAATGTGAATTTAAACATGGTTGTCATTTTTGTAGCGCCAAGGGTTTCATGTTTTAATATAAATTTATTTTGTTTTATAAGTGTCGATTTAGTTTCTATTTGATCGTAGAACGTCTGGATAATTTTTTTCCAAAAAATATAGTAGTTTGGGCAAGTTTTAGCTTTCTGTGTTAAGTCTGTCCTAATAAAATTTACCTCGATTTAATCGGCCTAGAATTGATCAGTAAGTTTCTGAAAATCTAGTCAATTGCGGAGCCAACGGTTTTGGATTGAACGCAAGTTTTAAAGTTCTCTGTAATTTGATCGAATAAACATTTACTTTGATTTACTCAGCTAGATGATCAGGTGAGTTTCTGAAATATAGTAATTTTGGGAGCAACAGTTTGGATTAACGCAAGAAAAGGTGGAGTGTTGAAAATTGTTTTGTGTGACGACTGTATATACCAAGCTTAGAATCTAATGAGTATTATACTAAAATGATACAGAGATTAAGACACAGTATAGCGGTACCAAAGGCTGGGCACACGTTGCTGAGTGCTAAATCAGCACCGATTTTAAAGAAATTGGCGTCGGAAGGAGCTTGAAAAATGTTCTAGCTTTTGGCGCTGACTTTAAAAAACAGCCGTCTGCATTCATGATCATCACAAAAAAATAGGATACAAATAAATAGTCAGCCAGCGAGATTTCTGTGGTGAAAGACCCGCTACTGAGCTGGAACTAAACTGAGAAATAAGCTGAGAGAATCAGAAATATAATACACTTCAGTTGAATATTTGTGTCCCTAATGTTTTGTTTTTTTTGAAAATCTCGCGCAATTCAAATTTATCTTTCAAGAATTTTTTTACCGCTATTGTTGTCCAATGATGCTGAAATAGGTTCCAGAAATCAGACGTGTGCAAGCCCTTAAGAGCGTTCCCGGGTGAGATGTTGAGATTCGGCCACCACAGAATGTTTACAAATCTGCACCTGATTGTATATTCATTTGCAGAAGGCACTCAAATGGTATCGAAAATTGAGAAATCAACGGGAATCGAAACTAATATGACGAGGAGATGCGATGTGCGTATAATTTTCTATTGTCGTGGAGTTCGCTAACAAACAAAAACAAAGAGGGAGGTTAGATAGCACTCAGTCCTTAAAGGATCTTAAGCAATGTTCCCATGGCCAGTAAGAGCTGATATCTCAAAAAATGTGTGTTAGCCTACGAGCGATCGAGAAGATAATAATATACCTTATACTAGATCTAAATGAATTCTGGTGATATTTAATACTGACCCTTAGCAATAGGAAAAAAAACAGTTTGCGAGGGACAGTCATCAAAATATTGCATCTGAAAAACTTGAGTGGTCAGTGCCAGGATAATATAAGCTATGCAACCATTTTAAAGGTCAGATACGTGATGTGGAAAAACACATCCGCACAAACAACGCTTGAATTGGCAATTCAATTCGAACGGACCTACTCCTGACACTTAAACCATCGATAGAGAAGAAGACTAAAATTACTGAAAAGGCAGCGTAATACAGGCAATGCGCACTGACTAGCTTTATAAAAAAGTCAGGTCACTACGAGTATCAAAACTACTAAATAAAAGGTTGTAGGAGGTGCTAAACTTCTTTTTATCGATTGCGGGATACTTGATGAAGGAAAAAAAAAGTATACGATTGTGGACATCTGTTTAATGGACTGGAAGCTTGGCACTTATAGAGGCTAAATGGATTTCCACAAGCAACTAATTGTTGCAGGCGCTGATTGAGCACCAGAACTATTCCAGTTTGTTGTTCAATCGCTCAGATCCATATATCATGGAAGATTCTTTGAATATATGTCATATAGTTTATGGTGAATGAGGATCATAACAGTGGATAAACGTTTAGTACTACGCATGCGATGGCTTAAGCTTTGGAAATGTAAACAGCAGAGGTTGACGGACATGTCGACGTGTTCAGTATCAAAGAGTTCCGTTAAGAGCGCGCAATCTCGCGTGATAGTTATGTGAAGTCGGACAAATCTATATAGCTATCGGTAATATAATTGTTACTTACAGTAGACCGCATCATGTGTAACGGATTCACAGCCAAGGCTACAAGCAAGTATACTATTTCTTGCAATCGGATAGCCAAATCGCACATAGAAATTCAACAACAGTATTCTAAACAAGGTGTTTGCTCATTTCTTGCTTTTCATGAATCAAACGTAATCCAGGACCATCCTCCAAGAGCAATTAACAAATTGTCTTTAAATTAATTACGCCGTAATCCAGGAGTAATCCCAACAAAACAAAAACGTCATACAATCAAAGAAGAGATTAGATAGGAGGGTTATTAGAAAGTCAGGCTAATTTCCATGTCAGAAACAATTAAACAAGAGAAGTGTCGGTTTCTCTACCCTTTCGTAACAATTCTAAGGAAGCCACCACTTTCTGAAGTACAACAATACTTGGACAAGAAAACTCACACTCTGCTGCTAGGTTATTACGTAAATATGTTTAAAAAAATAATTACCAGTCAACGATATAGTTACGGTAATTATTTAATAACCAAATATCTATAATTATAGATAATTCGATATATATAATGTAATTACTGAATTCCATAATAATTATCTGTAACTTTAGCAATGCTGAGTAATGGTTTTAATATAGATGGGGGAAACGATTGTACAGCCTTTTATATAAGACTAAGCTCTACCTAATATTCAGATACACCAACTTATACATCATCAATACCAGAAAAAAGGACATTAGAAGAATATCAAAAATATAAGGATGTTGCTGGAGAAATGATTAAATTTATTGACTGCTCTCTGAAAGGTATCTGCTGCTAAAACATGTGAAAAGGCTAATAATATACCAATCCCCTTATACACGGACATAATTTTCAGTTTTCATGTTCAAGTCCTAAGCGCTCTTTGCTTTTAACTACTAAGTTTTGGCTAAGAGGAGGGCCAATCACTCTTCCTATGCAACTATATTTGTCTCAGAGATGAACTGCTCTATCTTCCGTCTCCAACAATGTATAACTCCTAAATTAACCACATTTTGTATGCGGGGAGTAGAGTGGGATAAAGCTACGCTCAGAACAACGGATGACGTGGTCGATCCCCGCGCGTCGCAATGGAACTTTGTATACGTTTAATTCAGGCACATAATGAGTTTTTATGGGAAAATCAAAACTAGTGTAAAATTGTAAAAATAGTGGCGATAATTCGTTTAGGTATAGGGCTGCACTTAGGTCTATATTTTGCTAGGTACTATTAGATAGTTCAGAGGGTTAGGTTATAGCGGGTAGCTACACTCAGGAAGGAGAACTTTTTGACTATTCCAGATAAAAACACGCTAGCATGAAAGGGTTTCTCCTGAAGTAACAGATGGCCAAGGCGTAAAGGAAGGAGGATGAGTTTCTTATGATTTTATGAGTAGGAGAATCAAAATGATTCAACATTGGATGCTGGGCAAGTCGTTTCGACTATTTTTATTTTTCTGTAGAAGTGTTAAAGAGAGTTTGTGATGAATATTACTGCAAGTTAAATTTTACAATTAAAGATAATGACATCTTGATTCCTTATGGGTGAGAGAATGTCTACCACTTCGAACGCAAATTTGAATTAAAATCAAGTCCATAAGCCCATGGTAGGGAGAAAAACGCCCAAATTCAGATAGTCTGAGCGAGAGGCAAAGCAGACAAAGCTTTTTGAGGATATGTATAAAATGATGAATTTTCATTGTGTAGACAGCTATCATCTATCGATCCTCAGGGAGGGGGAAAAAAAAAAAACAAAAACACCAAAACTACAGATAGATAGCAATAGAACTAAGGGCGGGATCAAGAATTTGGGTGTAATATGACGGACAATGCCCCACTTCATAGCTTGTAAAAATATATTTAAGTTAGATAAGAGATAACTCCATAAAATTGGAAGAGGACGTCACATAAAGTAAAAAACGTTTCTTAATGTTTGTGAGTTGAACCTAATTTTTTCTAAGCGGTTATGAGTGTAAAAACTTACTCTATCGCGCCAAAATTTAGAAAATTTGTTCCTGCCCATTAGTAGTGACGCATAACTCCATTAACAATATTTCCCTTGAGTTACTTTCTTCTAAGAAAATTATAATCTGCTATGGCAAAGTTAATATCTTTTGTGACAGTTTCTACATAAAGGTTTAATTAAAAATTTTCCTTTTTAGTATATTAACTTTTCATCGTTTAAACCTTTTAGTTTAAACGGGAAGTACAAAAGATCACAAATTTTCTCCATAAAAGTCTAACACAAATTCTTCTTAGTCTATTCTTAACAGAAACTACAAAGAACACATTCTTATAAGGAATTTACAAGCGACGCAATCGATTGACGAATGATTTTGATCAAATGTTAAGGCCAATTTCCCATGCGCATTTTTACTAACACAAGATTAGTAGCGCTAATTTAGCTATGTCATTTAATAATGTAATTAAAAAATCGGACTGGTAAACTTGATGCTAGCTAAATAAACTTACAACGAACAGATTTTTAAATAAAAATCAATGCAAACAAAACATACAATAGATATTAAGTAAATTATAAAAATCTTAAAACAAGTGAAACTTTAAAGTGAATATCCAAATCAAAGTGAAACGAACAAAAAACTCCTAACCAACCAGATGTTGGGCTATGCCATCCTACTGGGGAAAAAAAGGGGAGGAGTAATGATTTTCTCAACGGGATTGCCTATATCACACTTATCCATGTACCAGGCACTAGGTGACTTGTTCACCTGTGAGTCAATCAAATAGATCCCCTTGTTCGAATACAAGTTCATAAGGGAAAATTGTCCGTCATGAGGTGAAACCCCAAAAATCCTGACTACTATAACTTACTTTTATAACTATATACTTAGTTCTGACCAAGGTTGATAGATGATAAAACTGTCTATCC
>JAPEVW010000125.1:454975-504975 GCA_027921565.1 Artemia sinica
AAGTATGGATGACCATAAGCTTGGAATTTATAAGGGCAATATGACCTAAAAGGGTGCTAAACAACCTACACCCCTTCGACCTGGCTTGCTGTAGTTGTAAATTCGGCTCCCAGCTTAAGTATGGATGCTTATAAGCTGTAATTTTTAAGGGCGCTATGACCTACAAGGGTGGCTAAAACACCTACACCCCGAACCTTGCATTGCTATATAGTTTTGTAATTTGTCTCTAAGCTTACGTATGGATGGCCCATAAGCTGAATTTTTATAAGAGCCACTATGACCTACCATGGGTGATAAACCACATTACAACCCCTGGGACCTTGCGTTGCTTGTATAGTAGTTGCTATAATTCGGCTCACGCTTAACGTTTATGGATGCTCATAAGCTGAAATTTTAATCGGCGCTATGACCTACAAGGGCGCTAAATCACCTACACCCATGAATTCTTGCATTGCTTATAGTTTTGTAATTCGGCTCTTTAAGCTTAAGTATGGATGACCATAAGCTGAATGTTTATAGAAGGGCACTATATAACCTACAAGGTTGCTAAACCACCTACAGCCCGTGACCTTGCATTGCTGTAGTTGTAATAAGGTCGGTTCCAAGCTTAAGTATGGATGCTCATATAGCTTGTATTTTTAATGGGCGCTATGACCTAACAAGGCGCTAAATCCAACTACACCCCTGAACCTTGCATTGCTATAGTTTTGTAGTTCGGCTGATAAGCTAAGTATGGATGCCCATAAGCTGAATTTTATAAGGGCACTATGACCTACAAGGGTGCTGAACCACCTACACCCCTTGATCTTGCATTTGCTGTAGTTGTATAATTCGGCTCAAGCTTAAGTATGGATGCTCATAAGCTGAATTTTATAAGGGCGCTATGACCTACAAGGCGCTAAACCACCTACACCCCTTGAACTTGCCTTGTTATAGTTGTATAATTCGGCTCTAAGCTTAAGTATGGATGCCCATAAGCTGAATTTTGTAAGGGCACTATGACCTACAAGGGTGCTAAACCCACCTACACCCCTGACCTTGCATTGCTATAGTTGTATAAGTCGGCTCCAAGCTTAAGATGGATGCCCATAATCTAATTTTAAGGGCGCTATGGCCTACAAGGTGCAAAAAACCACCTACACCCATGAACCTTGCATTGCTGTAGTTGTATGTAATTCAGCTCAAAGCTTAAGTATGGATGCCCATAATCTGAATTTTATAAGGGCACTATGACCTACATGGGCGCTAAACCACCTACACCCTTGACCTTGCGTTGCTATAGTTGTTGTATTCGGCTCCAAGCTTAAGTAAGGATGCTCATAAGCTGAATTTTTAAGGGCGCTAAGACCTACAAGGGCGCTAAATCACCTACACCCATGAACCTTGCATTGCTATAGTTTTGTAATTCGGCTTTAAGCTTAAGTATGGATGACAATAAGCTGTAATTTTATAAGGGCACTATGACCTACAGGGTGCTAAACCACCTACACCCCTTGACCTGCATTGCTGTAGTTGTTATAATTCGCTCCAAGCTTAAGTATGGATGCCCATAAGCTGAATTTTTAAGGGCACTATGACCTACAGGGTGCTAAACCACCTACACCCATTTGAACCTTGCATTGCTATAGTTGTTGTAATTCGGCTCCAAGCTTAAGTATGGATGCCCATAAGCTGAATTTTTTAAGGGCACTATGCCCTACAAAAAGCTATGACATGGGTGCTAAACCACTACACCCCACACTGACCTTTGCGTTGCTAATTCAGCTCCACGCTTACGTATGGATTATCATAAGCTCGAATTTTTAAGGTTGCTATGACCTACACAGGGCGCTAAACCACCTACACCCCTTGAAAACCTTGCATTGCTGTAGTTTTGTATAAATTCGCTCCAAGCTTAAGTATGGATGCCATAAGCTGAATTTTATAAGGGCACTATGACCTACAAGGGCACTAAACCACCTACACCCCTGACCTTGCATTGCTATAGTTTTGTAATTCGGCTCTAAGCTTAAGTATGGATGCCCATAAGCTGAAGTTTTTTTTATAAGGGCACTATGACCTACATGGGTGCTAAACAACCTACGCCCCTTGACCATTGCATTGCATGTTTTGTATAATTCGGCTCCAAAAGCTTAAGTATGGATGCTCATAAGCTGAATTTTTAAGGGCGCTATGACTACAAGGGCGCTAAATCACCTACACCCCATAAACCTTGCATTGCTATAGTTTTTAATTTGGCTCTAAGCTTAAAGTATGGATACCATAAGCTGAATTTTATAAGGGCACTATGACCTACAAGGGTGCTAAAACACCTACACCCTTGACCTTGCATTGCTGTAGTTGTATAATTCGGGCTCCAAGCTTAAGTTATGGATGCTTCATAAGCTGAATTTTTAAGGGCCGCTATGACCTACAAGGGCGCTTAAATCACCTACACCCATGAACCTTGCATTGCTATAGTTTTGTAATTCGGCTATAAGCTTAAGTATGGATGACTCATAAGCTGAATTTTATAAGGGCACTATGACCTACAAGGGGCGCTAAACCACCTACACCCTTGACCTTGCATTGCTGTAGTTGTATAATTCGGCTCCAAGCTTAAGTATGGATGCTCATAAGCTGAATTTTTAAGGCGCTATGACCTACAAGGCATGCTAAATCACCTACACCCCTGAACCTTGCATTGCTATAGTTTGTGTATTCGTTCTAAGCTTAAGTATGGATGCTCATAAGCTGAATTTTAAGGGTGCTATGACCTACAAGGGCGCTAAATCACCTACACCTATGAACCTTGCATTGCTATAGTTTTGTAAGTTCGGCTCTAAGCTTAAGTATGGATGCCCATAAGCTGAATTTTATAAGGGCACTATGACTACAAGGGTGCTAAACCACCTACACCCCTTGACCTTGCATTGCTGTAGTTGTATAATTCGGCTCCAAGCTTAAGTATGGATGCTCATAAGCTGAACTTTTTAAGGGCACTATGACCTACAAGGGTGCTAACCACCTACACCCCTGAACCTTGCATTGCTGTAGTTGTATAATTCGGCTCTAAGCTTAAGTATGGATGCCCATAAGCTGAATTTTATAAGGGCACTATGACTACAAGGGCGCTAAACCACCTACACCCCTTGACCTTGCATTGCTATAGTTTTTTGTAATTCGGCTCCAAGCTTAAGTATGGATGCTCATAAGCTGAATTTTAAGGGGCACTATGACCTACAAGGGCGCTCAAAATCACCTACACCCCTGAAACCTTGCATTGCTATAGTTTTGTAATTTGGCTCTAAGCTTAAGTATGGATGCCCATAAGCTGAATTTTATAAGGGCACTATGACCTACAAGGGTGCTAAACCACCTACAAACCCTTGACCTTACATTGCTGTAGTTGTATAATTCGGCTTCAAGCTTAAGTATGGATGCTCATAAGCTGAATTTTTAAGGGCGCTATGACCTACAAGGGCGCTAAATCACCTACACCTCTGAAACCTTGCATTGCTATAGTTTTGTAATTCGGCTCTAAGCTTAAGTATGGATGCCCATAAGCTGAATTTTATAAGGGCACTATGACCTACATGGGTGCTAAACCACTAACCACCTACACTCCCTTTAAGTATGACATTTTTTGCGGTGCTAAAATCACCTGTAGTTGTATAATTCGGCTCCAAGCTTAAGTATGATGCTCATAAGCTGAATTTTTAAGGGCACTATGACCTACAAGGGCGCTAAACCACCTAAACCCCTTGACCTTGCATTGCTGTAGTTGTATAAATCGGCTCTAAGCTTAAGTATGGATGACCCATAAGCTGATTTTTAAGGGCACGACCTATGCTACACCCTGAACCTTGCATTGCTATAGTTTTTGTAATTGGCTTTAATCTTAAGTATGGATGCCCATAAGCTGAATTTTATAAGGGCACTATGACCTACAAGGGTGCTCTAAACCACCTACACCCCTTGACCTTGCATTGCTGTTAGTTGTATAATTCGGCTCCAAGCTTAAGTATGGATACTCATAAGCTGAACTTTTAAGGGCATATGACCTACAAGGGCGCTAAACCACCTACACCCTGAACCTTGCATTGCTGTATGTAGTTGTATAATTGGCTCTAAGCTTAAGTATGGATGCCCATAATCTGAATTTTATAAGGGGCACTATGACCTACAAGGGCGCTAAACCACCTACACCCCTTGACCTTGCATTGCTATAGTTTTGTAATTCGGCTCCAAGCTTAAGTATGGATGCTCATAAGCTGAATTTTTAAGGGCGCTATGACCTACAAGGGCGCTAAATCACCTACACCCCTGAACCTTGCATTGCTATAGTCTTGTGTCAGCTCCTAAGCTTAAGTATGGATGCCCATAAGCTGAATTTTATAAAGGCACTATGACCTACAAGGGTGCTAAACCACCTACACCCTTGACCTTACATTGCTGTAGTTGTATAATTCGGCTCAAGCTTAAGTAGGATGCTCATAAGCTGAATTTTTAAGGGCGCTATGACCTACAAGGGCGCTAAATCACCTACACCCCTAAACCTTGCATTGCTATAGTTTTGTAATTCGGCTTCTAAGCTTAAGAAATGGATGCCCATATCTGAATTTTATAAGGGCACTATGACCTACAACGGGTGCTAAACCACCTACACCCCTTGACCTTGCATTGCTGTAGTTGTATAATTCGGCTCCAAGCTTAAGTATGGATGCTCATAAGCTGAATTTTTAAGGGCGTTATGACCTACAAGGGCGCTAAATC
The DNA here is from genome assembly GCA_027921565.1 of Artemia sinica. Lineage (NCBI taxonomy): Eukaryota > Metazoa > Arthropoda > Branchiopoda > Anostraca > Artemiidae > Artemia > Artemia sinica. Next base: position 459,731 of record JAPEVW010000125.1, read on the forward strand.
ACCTACACCCTAAACCTTGCCTTGCTATAGTTTTGTAATTCGGCTCTAAGCTTAAGTATGGATGCCCATAAGCTGAATTTTATAAGGGCACTATGACCTACAAGGGTGCTAAACCACCTACACCCCTTTACCTTGCATTGCTGTAGTTGTATAATTCGGCTCCAAGCTTAAGTATGGATGGTCATAAGCTGAATTTTTAAGGGCGGTTATGACCTACAAGGGCGCTAAATCACCTACACCCATGAACCTTGCATTGCTATAGTTTCGTAATTCGGCTCTAAGTTTAAGTATAAGGGATGCCCATAAGCTGAATTTATAAGGGCAGCTTAAGTATGGATGCTCATAAGCTGAATTTTTAAGGGGCGCTATGACCTACAAGGGCGCTAAATCACCTACACCATGAACCTGCATTGCTATAGTTTTGTAATTTGGCTCTAAGCTTAAGTATGGGATGCCCATAAGCTGAATTTATAAGGGCACTATGACCTACAAGGGTGCTAAACCACCTACATCCCTTGACCTTGCATTGCTGTAGTTTTATAATTCGGCTCCAAGCTTAAGTATGGATGCTCATAAGCTGAATTTTTTAAGGGCGCTATGACCTACAAGGGCGCTAAATCACCTACACCCATGAACCTTGCATTGCTATAGTTTTGTAATTCGGCTTTAATTTTAAGTATGGATGTCCATAAGCTGAATTTTTATAAGGGCACTATGACCTACAAGGGTGCTAAACCACCTACACCCCTTGACCTTGCATTGCTGTAGTTGTATAATTCGGCCTCAAGCTTAAGTATGGATGACTCATAAGCTGAAATTTTTAAGGGCGGCCTATGACCTACAAGGGCGCTAAAACACCACACCCCTGAACCTTGCATTGCTATAGTTGTGTAATTCGGCTCTAAGCTTAAGTATGGATGCCATAAGCTGAATTTTATAAGGGCACTATGACCTACAAGGATGCTAAACCACCTACACCCCTTGACCTGCATTGCTGTAGTTTGTATAATTCGGCTCCAAGCTTAAGTATGGATGCTCATAAGCTGAATTTTTAAGGGCGCTATGACCTACAAGGGCGCTAAATCACCTACACCCCTGAACCTTGCATTGCTATAGTTTTGTAATTCGGCTCTAAGCTTAAGTATGGATGCCCATAAGCTGAATTTTATAAAGGCACTATGACCTATACAAGGGTGCTAAACCACCTACACCCCTGACCTTTGCATTGCTGTAGTTGTATAATTCGGCTTCAAGCTTAAGTATGGAGCTCATAAGCTGAATTTTAAGGGGCACTATGACCTACAAGGGCGCTAAATCACCTACACCCCTAAACCTTGCATTGCTATATCTAAATTTTGTAATTCGGCTCTAAGCTTAAGTATGGATGCCATAATCTGAATTTTATAAGGGCACTATGACCTACAAGGGTGCTAAACCACCTACACCCCTTGACCTTGCATTGCTGGTAGTTGTATAATTCGGCTCCAAGCTTAAGTATGGATGCTCATAAGCTGAATTTTTAAGGGCTTTTATGACCTACAAGGGCGCTAAATCACCTACACCCCTGAACCTTGCCATTGCTATAGTTTTGTAATTCGGCTCTAAGCTTAAGTATGGATGCCCATAAGCTGAATTTATAAGGGCACTATGACCTACAAGGGTGCTAAACCCACCTACACCCCTTTACCTTGCATTGCTGTAGTTGTATAATTCGGCTCCAAGCTTAAGTATGGATGCTCATAAGCTGAATTTTTAAGGGCACTATGACCTACAAGGGCGCTAAATCACCTACACCCATGAACCTTGCATTGCTATAGTTTTGTAATTCGGCTCTAAGCTTAAGTATGGATGCCCATAAGCTGAATTTTATAAGGGCTAAAAGGGTGCTTAAGTATAGGATGCTCTAGCTCATAAAGGGCGCTATGCTACAAGGGCGCTAAATCACCTACACCCCTGAACCTTGCATTGCTATAGTTTTGTAATTAATAAGGGCTCTAAGCTTGAAAGTATGGATGCCCATAAGCTGAATTTTATAAGGGCACTATGACCTACATGGGTGCTAAACACCTACATGCCCTTGACCTTGCATTGCTGTAGTTGTATAATTCGGCTCCAAGCTTAAGTATGGATGCTCATAAGCTGAATTTTTAAGGGCGCTATGACCTACAAGGGCGCTAAATCACCTACACCCATGAACCTTGCATTGCTATAGTTTTGTAATTCGGCTTTAAGCTTAAGTATGGATGCCCATAAGCTGAATTTTATAAGGGCACTATGACCTACATGGGTGCTAAAACACCTACACCCCTTGACCTTGCGGTGCTGTAGTTGTATAATTCGGCTCCAAGCTTAAGTATGGATGCTCATAAGCTGAATTTTTAAGGGCGCGCTATGACCTACAAGGGCGCTAAATCACCTACACCCATGAACCTTGCATGCTATTGTTTTGTAATTCGGCTTTAAGCTTAAGTATGTATGACCATAAGCTGAATTTTATAAGGGCACTATGACCTACAAGGGCGCTAAACCACCTACACCCCTTGACCTTGCATTGCTGTAGTTGTATAATTCGGCTCCAAGCTTAAGTATGGATGCTCATAAGCTGTATTTTTAAGGGCGCTATGACCTACAAGGGCGTTAAATCACCTACACCCCTGAACCTTGCATTGCTATAGTTATGTAGTTCGTCTCTAAGCTTAAGTATGGATGCTGATAAGCTGAATTTTTAAGTGTGCTATGACTACAAGGGCGCTAAATCATCTACACCTATGAACCTTGCATTGCTCTAGTTTGTAGTTCGGCTCTAAGCTTAACTATGGATGCCCATAAGCTGAATTTTATAAGGGCACTATGACCTACAAGGGTGCTAAACCACCTACACCCCTTGACCTTGCATTGCTGTAGTTGTATAATTCGGCTCCAAGCTTAAGTATGGATGCTCATAAGCTGAACTTTTAAGGGCACTATGACCTACAAGGGTGCTAAACCACCTACACCCCTGAACCTTGCATTGCATGTAGTTGTATAATTCGGCTCTAAGCTTAAGTATGGATGCCCACAATCTGAATTTTATAAGGGCGCTATGACCTACAAGGGCGCTAAACCACCTACACCCCTTGACCTTGCATTGCTATAGTTTTGTAATTCGGCTCCAAGCTTAAGTATGGATGCTCATAAGCTGAATTTTTAAGGGCACTAAGACCTACAAGGGCGCTAAATCACTTACACCCCTGAACCTTTGCATTGCTATAGTTTTGTGGTTCAGCTCTAAGCTTAAGTATGGATGCCATAAGCTGAATTTTATAAAGGCACTATGACCTACAAGGGTGCTAAACCACCTACAACCCTTGACCTTACATTGCTGTAGTTGTATAATTCGGCTTCAAGCTTAAGTATGGATGCTCATAAGCTGAATTTTTAAGGGCGCTATGACCTACAAGGGCGCTAAATCACCTACACCTCTAAACCTTGCCTTACTATAGTTTTGTTATTCGGCTCTAAGCTTAAGTATGGATGCCCATAAGCTGAATTTTATAAGGGCACTATGACCTACATGGGTGCTAAACCACCTACACCCCTTGACATTGCGGTGCTGTAGTTGTATAATTCGGCTCCAAGCTTAAGTATGTATGACCATAAGCTGAATTTTATAAGGGCACTATGACCTACAAGGGCGCTAAACCACCTAAACCCCTTGACCTTGCATTGCTGTAGTTGTATAATTCGGCTCCAAGCTTAAGTATGGATGCTCATAAGCTGAATTTTTAAGGGCGCTATGACCTACACCCATGAACCTTGCATTGCTATAGTTTTGTAATTCGGCTTTAATCTTAAGTGTGGATGCCCATAAGCTGAATTTTATAAGGGCACTATGACCTACAAGGGTGCTAAACCACCTACACCCCATTGACCTTGCATTGCTGTAGTTGTATAATTCGGCTGCAAGCTTAAGTATGGATACTCATAAGCTGAACTTTTAAGGGCACTATGACCTACAAGGGCGCTAAACCACCTACACCCCTGAACCTTGCATTGCTTGTAGTTGTATAATTCGGCTCTAAGCTTAAGTATGGATGCCCATAATCTGAATTTTATAAGGGCACTATGACCTACAAGGGCGCTAAACCACCTACACCCCTTTGACCTTGCATTGCTATAGTTTTGTAATTCGGCTCCAAGCTTAAGTATGGATGCTCATAAGCTGAATTTTTAAGGGCGATATGACCTACAAGGGCGCTAAATCACTTACACCCCGAACCTTGCATTGCTATAGTCTTTTGGTTCAGCTCTAAGCTTAAGTATGGATGCCCATAAGGTGAATTTTATAAAGGCACTATGACCTACAAGGGTTGCTAAACCACCTACACCCCTTGACCTTACATTGCTGTAGTTGTATAATTCGGCTTCAAGCTTAAGTATGGATGCTCATAAGCTGAATTTTTAAGGGCGCTATGACCTACAAGGGCGCTAAATCACCTACACCCTAAACCTTGCCTTGCTATAGTTTTGTAATTCGGCTCTAAGCTTAAGTATGGATGCCCATAATCTGAATTTTATAAGGACATTATGACCTACAAGGGTGCTAAACCACCTACACCCTTGACCTTGCATTGCTGTAGTTGTATAATTCGGCTCCAAGCTTAAGTATGGATGCTCATAAGCTGAATTTTTAATGGCGTTATGACCTACAAGGGCGCTAAATCACCTACACCCCTAAACCTTGCCTTGCTATAGTTTTGTAATTCGGCTCTAAGCTTAAGTATGGATGACCATAAGCTGAATTTTATAAGGGCACTATGACCTACAAGGGGTGCTAAACCACCTACACCCCTTTACCTTGCATTGCTGTAGTTGTATAATTGGGCTCCAAGCTTAAGTATGGATGGTCATAAGCTGAATTTTTAAGGGGCTATGACTACTACAAGGGCGCTAAATCACCTACACCCATGAAACCTTGCATTGCTATAGTTTCGTAATTCGGCTCTAAGTTTAAGTATGGATGCCCATAAGCTGAATTTTATAAGGGCACTTAAGTATGGATGCTCATAAGCTGAATTTTTAAGGGCGCTATGACCTACAAGGGCGCTAAATCACTACACCCATGAACCTTGCATTTCTATAGTTTTGTAATTTGGCTCTAAGCTTAAGTATGGATGCCCATAGCTGAATTTTATAAGGGCACTATGACCTACAAGGGTGCTAAACCACCTACATCCCTTGACTTGCATTGCTGTAGTTTTATAATTCGGCTCCAAGCTTAAGTATGGATGCTCATAAGCTGAATTTTTAAGGGTGCTGTGACCTACAAGGGCGCTAAATCACCTACACCCATGAACCTTGCATTGCTATAGTTTTGTAATTCGGCTTTAATTTTAAGTATGGATGCCCATAAGCTGAATTTTATAAGAGCACTATGACCTACAAGGGAGCTAAACCACCTACACCCCTTGACCTTGCATTGCTGTAGTTGTATAATTCGGCTCCAAGCTTAAGTATGGATACTCATAAGCTGAACTTTTAAGGGCACTATGACCTACAAGAGCGCTAAACCACCACACACCCTGAACCTTGCATTGCTGTAGTTGTATAATTCGGCTCTAAGCTTAAGTATGGATGCCCATAATCTGAATTTTATAAGGGCAACTATGACCTACAAGGGCGCTAAACCACCTACACCCCTTGACCTTGCATTGCCATAGTTTTGTAATTCGGCTCCAAGCTTAAGTATGGATGCTCATAAGCTGAATTTTTAAGGGCGCTATGACCTACAAGGGCGCTAAATCACTTACACCCCTGAACCTTGCATTGCTATAGTCTTGTGGTTCAGCTCTAAGCTTAAGTATGGATGCCCATAAGCTGAATTTTTATAAAGGCACTATGACCTACAAGGGTGCTAAACACCTACACCCCTTGACCTTACATTGCTGTAGTTGTATAATTCGGCTTCAAGCTTAAGTATGGATACTCATAAGCTGAATTTTTAAGGGCACTATGACCTATTCAAGGGCGCTAAATCACCTACACCCCTAAGCCTTGCCTTGCTATAGTTTTGTAATTCGGCTCTAAGCTTAAGTATGGATGCCCATAATCTGAATTTTATAAGGGCACTATGACCTACAAGGGTGCTAAACCACCTACACCCCTTGACCTTGCATTGCTGTAGTTGTATAATTCGGCTCCAAGCTTAAGTATGGATGCTCATAAGCTGAATTTTTAAGGGCGTTATGACCTACAAGGGCGCTAAATGACCTACACCCCTAAACCTTGCCTTGCTATAGTTTTTTAATTCGGCTCTAAGCTTAAGTATGGATGCCCATAAGCTGAATTTTATAAGGGCACTATGACCTACAAGGGTGCTAAACCACCTACACCCCTTTACCTTGCATTGCTGTAGTTGTATAATTCGGCTCCAAGCTTAAGTATGGATGCTCATAAGCTGAATTTTTAAGGGCGCTATGACCTACAAGGGCGCTAAATCACCTACACCCATGAACCTTGCATTGCTATAGTTTCGTAATTCGGCTCTAAGCTTAAGTATGGATGCCCATAAGCTGAATTTTATAAGGCGCTTAAGTATGGATGCTCATAAGCTGAATTTTTAAGGGCGCTATGACCTACAAGGGCGCTAAATCACCTACACCATGAACCTTGCATTGCTATAGTTTTTCGTAATTCGGCTCTAAGCTTAAGTATGGATGCCCATAAAGCTGAATTTTATAAGGGCGCACTATGGATGACCTCAGCTGAATTTTATAAGGGCACTATGCTAAGGGTGCTAAACCACCTACATCCCTTGACCTTGCATTGCTGTAGTTTTATAATTCGGCTCCAAGCTTAAGTATGGATGCTCATAAGCTGAATTTTTAAGGGCGCTATGACCTACAAGGGCGCTAAATCACCTACACCCATGAACCTTGCATTGCTATAGTTTGTAATTCGGCTTTAATCTTAAGTATGGATGTCCATAAGCTGAATTTTATAAGGGCACTATGACCTACAAGGGTGCTAAACCACCTACACCCTTGACCTTGCATTGCTGTAGTTGTATTATTCGGCTCCAAGCTTAAGTATGGATGCTCATAAGCTGAATTTTTAAGGGCGCTATGACCTACAAGGGCGCTAAATCACCTACCCCTGAACCTTGCAGTGCTATAGTTTTGTAGTTCGGCTCTAAGCTAAGTATGGATGCCCATAAGCTGAATTTTATAAGGGCACTATAACCTACAAGGGTGCTAAACCACCTACACCCCTTGATCTTGCATTGCTGTAGTTGTATAATTTGGCTCCAAGCTTAAGTATGGATGCTCATAAGCTGAATTTTTAAGGTCGCTATGACCTACAAGGGCGCTAAATCACCTACACCCCTGAACCTTGCATTGCTATAGTTTTGTATTTCGGCTCTAAGCTTAAGGATGGATGCACATAAGCTGGATTTTATAAGAGCACTATGTAAAATACTTCATGTCTTTTGATATCAGTACATTCATACAATCATACAGTTTTCCTTTAAAACAAGTAAAATTTAATTGGCAGGAAAGCTGCCACCCCCCCCCCCCTTGACCTCTCCCCTTATGGGTGTCTATGAGTATAAAATGGAAACAGACAAGGTACTGACGAAAATATGCCCGTTTTTTAAAAAGAAGGAAAACACACCAACATAACATGAATTAAACATACCAAAGAACCTTACTGTAGAGGTTTCAAGTTCCTATGTGTAAAAATGTGGGATTTTTGCTTTTTTTTTCCATAAGAAAGATCACGGATACGTGTATATTAGTTGTCATTTGTTGTTGTTTCTTTCTCAGGGATGATAACATCGAACCAGTGATCATTGAGGATTGGGAGAGGGCTTGTTTTTTTTACCAAGGGTCTGTATACTGTTTTATGCGGTTTTCTTTCAGGGCAGAGCTCCTATCAGACATATACGTCCGTGGCTACATGTTCGAGAGAGGTGGAGCCTTGCTCAGAGGGTAGTATATATACATTTTACCCTTTGCGCTTCATTTGACCATGTTTTTTAAATGACTATCCGATGGAAAAAAATTCCCTTATTTACACAGGCATGTCCCAAGAACTTACCAATTATCTTATTTTTTAAGGCAAAATTAGACCTTGAGAAGCCATGGACGGTAGTTCACCAACTCTTCGTGGCTGCAAAAGTCTTAATAGATCATCTGACAAGAGTCACAAATAGGGAAATAAAAAAAGAAGTTCTTTTACCACGGTTGGAGCCCAAAGTCGTGGACTTTCTGGAAAAAACACACAGATGAAGATGATAAAAGGATCTGGCTATCCCTGGGGGATTCTTGGCAATATCCTTGGTAGGTCTCTTTTCTTGCCATGCATTTGGACTAAAATTACCTTTTGTTTGTATGAGGAACATAGTTGTTCCATCTAGTTCAACTTCAAATAAATGGTGATGTACACAAAGGATATTAAATTCAACTATTCTGAAAGCCATAAGGGATCTAAAAGGGTTCAGAGAGTCGATTCTGGAACACAGCTAATGTTTAAAATTGAAAAAGTATGAGGAAAACTCTTACAGTAGAGTACAATTTTTGATGACAGATACGTATAGGAGCAGCTTCCCCCTATTCAGGATTTTTTGAGTTGAATTCTTTAAGTCAAGTTAAGCGTTTAGGCTACAGTTGTTTTCTCCTCCACCTGACACCTTTTTTTAGTCTAATTATTTTGATTCTCCCAGACTCTAAAATTATTTTGTAAAAAATATGAGTTTAATTTACAGTAAAAATAGTTCTATCGTGGTATAATGCTATTATAACAAGGACAATACTAACAGGACTAGTATATATTTTAATGAGCCGTGAGGCTCATTTTTGAGCCGTGAGGCTCATTTTGAGCCGTGATTAATTGAGCTGTGAGGCTCACTTTGAGCCGTGATTAATTGATCCGTGAGACATTATTTCTTGCATTTTGCAAGATATATAACTTTATCAAAATGATTCAAAAGATATTGACACATGTTTGTGTAGTACTTGGAAGTTTAAAGAGTAAAATTTCTTACGTACCTGCAGTGCAGTGTATAGTTGAGGTTTTGTTTCTCGTCTTTGTAATTTGTTCGATGTTTTTTTTTGTGTGTTTTCTTTGTTGTTTTTTTACTGATACTCCGTCTTTTGTCCTTTTTCTGACGAGTAATAAATAAATAGTAATAATAATGATGGCACAATGTTCTGGACAATGTTCAAAAAAAAACAAAGGCATCAATTAATATTTGTCTGGGGTCCGAAAGGGTCAACAGCGCTCAATATCTTTGTTCTCATTCTTGGCAACAAGCCAGTAAAACCAATCAATATTTTTAAACTACCACTTTAAAGTAATCAAAAGACATTAACTAACTTTATTGTGTTGCCGCTTATTCTATAAATGCTTATCTTTAAGAACTGTTCAATCTATGAACCCTCAAATCCACCATTGATTTTTTTTAATAATAGCCAAGGAAATAGCAGAATGGGTTAGTTTAAATAAACTTCTTCAGTTGGCAGAGTGTTAAAAAGTCATAAGAGTCATTTTCTTATTCAGACATAAAAATATTCTCTTTTTTATATTGATAAAATGTTATACAAAATATTTGAATCGTCTTTTTCATATCAGATATTTGCCTTCAATTTCATTTTACTAAAAAAATTTTTTTAGTAAATTTTTTCCTTCTATGCACAGAATAAATAGGTGTATCATTTTACTAGCCAAGATTGATTTATATTAATTTTAGGCTTACACGACGGACGTATCAACGTACATATAGTCCGTTGATACACGTATCTAATATTGTAATAAATAAAGGGGTGTTTTTCTAAAATTGTTCACGTGATCCAACTGAAACGGCCTACTAGGATTAGCCTAAATAAATTTGTTTTCTTAGGCTCTTTTTGACATATTAAGTAACCCTTTTCAGTTGTGTTAAGGGCTAAAAGTCCCAAATTTCAAGCAAAATCACCCATGTTATACTGATTCATTTTTTTTTTGTCACATACACTTTTAATTTCTAATTTTCTGTACAATTGAATAGAATTTAACCCATTAATAAGATTGAACGTAATATAATTTTCCTTTAAACATTCATGATAAATTTAGGATTCTAGTAAAATAAAATTTCTAGCTTAAAACTCAAGAGGTGTTTTGGAATTACTCTAAACCCGTCTTCTAGAATTGATATCTATGCATAAACTGTTACTTTTTTTTTATTTGTCCTTCTACTAATGACCCATTACTTTAATTTTAGGCAAGACACTGATTTTTATGATGACGAAAATACAGCAGCGACATTCAAAGGTAAATTTTAAGAGATAATTAACCACCAAAACAATATTTTAAAAGCCTAAGTACTTCATTAATTTACGTAAAGTTTGAGAGAAATAGAAAACTGTTTTCATCGCTAGATAGCCAGATTCAGTCATTAGAGCTTCGAGTGGCTATATTGAGGAAAAGCTGGACGATTACGAACAGCAGCGTTTGCTTGATTCTTTGGTTTTTTTCGGAGTGAAGCAGGACCCCGGAAACGACCTGGGTACTACTGTTCTTGATATAGTGAAGAGAATGGGTGTAAATGTCCAGAAAGAACAGTTGTTGTCTGTGAACCGTTTTAGACTTCCGAACGCTGCCCGGAATATCCAGACACCTACGACTGTTGCGCCAGTTCTCGTTAAATTTGCAACTAAAGATACGGCGTATAATATTTTCAGAGCGAAATCAAAGCTGGCGAAATCAGGTGTATTCGTCACTGAATATCTTACGAAAATGAAAAAAGCGATTTTTGAAGGTGCGAGAAACAGATATGGTGTAAAAAACGTGTGGTCTGATCGTGGCCGTGTTTACAAACGTGAGCAGGGTGATAGCCACCCAACACGAATCTGCTCACTTGTTGACACTCTTTAGTGTTTTAGTAAATGTTGATTATTTGTGTTTTTTGTTTGTTTTATTTGTTTTTTCTTTCTTTTTTTCTCTTTCTTTTTTTTTTTTTTTTTTTAGATTAAGAGAAATTATTTTATTTCCTCATTTATGTTGAATGATTTTTCTTCATTGAATAGATTTATGCGTAATCCGCTCCGTATTGAAGATCATTTAGAGGCTCAAATTCGAAGTGATGATTTGCCTATTATTAATTCAAAGCCTCTTCGTGAGAGTTCTTATATATTGCCGTCGCAAGTTAGTGGAGACATGTCGCTGTGTCTTTGCACGTGGAATTGCCACCTTACTACGGATATTTAGATGTTCTGCAGATGATTGAGATATCTTCTTCAAAATTTGATATAATGGGTATTTGTGAAACTTTTTTGAGCTCTGACCAATCTCTCTCGGCTTTTTCTTTCCCAGGATATGATTTGAGAGGTAAGGAAACCGATCAGCTATGAACCGAGGAGGCCTGGGATTTTTGATTAAGAAAAATATGAAGTATATGGTGAGGGAGGATTTGGGTGTATGGATAGAAAGTAAGATTGAAAGTTTTGTTCGGAATTAGAAATTGAAAAAAGGAAAGTTTTAAGTGCTCAGTGTGGTGTATAAGCCGCCCAGTGCTCGCCTGGATGAGTTTGTAGCAGGGTTTGATGAGTTGATGAGGTTGGTTTCGTCTACAAGCATGGATTTTTTTTTGTATGGGTGATTTTAACTATAATCTTTTAGATCTTTCAGGTGATAATTTGGATTTTTTTAATTATATGATGTTTCAAGTGACCTTTACCCTTTAACTTGTGTACCTACCCGAATCTCTACTCATTCTGCGACCTTAATTGATAACGTTTTCGTGGGACCTAGCTATTTGAGTCAAAGCTATTCAGATGTGATAGTATATCCAGGCTCAGATCATCTTCCGGTAATTGGTCATGTGACGTGTCTTAGAAAACGACATATCCCAGCTAAAAAAATACTGACATGTGAGCTGAAAAAGCAAAATCTGAATAGCTTTGCCGAGGAGTTGAGCTGCATCAAGTGGGACTCGGTCCTGGGGATTTCTGGTGATTTTTCTCTAGCGTACAATCATTTCATGTATATTTTCCAACCGATTTATGAGAAAACATGCCCCTTGCGCTTGACAAAACAAAAGAGGGACGATCCCCGCAAGCCGTTGATTACGGAGGCAATAATAGACATGATAAAAAAAAAGGAACTTGTTATATGAGCAATATCTTAATAGTCAGGATAACGCAGATTTTGCAGAGTTCAAGCGAGTGAGAAATAAGGTGAACAGTATGAGAAGGCAAGCAAAGAAGAAGTATTTTGAAGAAAAGTTTTCTGATAGTAAGGGAGATACCAAAGCTACATGGCAGGTTATTAATGAGTTTATGGGAAATCAGAAAAGTAGTCAGTCGCCTTGCATTGATATAAACGGAAGTTATGTGAGTGATAAAAAAATGTAGTAGCGAATCATTTTGGCCAGTTTTATTCTCAGGTTGGCTCGTCTGTTCAAGAGAGTGAAAGGTGTGACAGGGAAAATTTTTTTAGCGAGGATTTCGTGGACTCTCGTGGAGATACTGTTGAGTTCCAGTTTGAAAAGGGTACAAGTGATGAAGCGATTAAAATAGTGAAAAATATAAAATCGAATTGCTGGGATAGATGGCGTGAATCTGAGAACTTTTAAAGCTGTGTTAATGTATATACTACCATGAACGATGGAAGGCAGCAACCCCCGTTCCTCGACTACCCCTTTTTTGAACAGATATATTTAATTAAAATTGTCAAATAGCCGTTTTGTTTTAGAATAGTCCATAGAAATATAAAAATGCTTCAAGAGTTTGACACAACTCCCTAGAGCCCTGGGTCAATGGTTGTAAGCTATGCCATGGGGCATATAAGGTTCTTATGGAATTGGTTCATAAACCTTCATATGGTAAGTAAATAAAGTACGTATGACGGCACTAGACCCTTAAGTAAAAGGCGTTGCTGATCTCCGTTTCGTGGCCCTTCAGCCAGGAAGTGCAATGGGGGGCTGGGGGTCAGCCATGCTGTACTTCATATGAGACTCACTTGATTTGAAATTAGAAGCTATAGTGACCTTTTAAGATACAAAAATGATTAAGAGAAACCAGCTATCCACCCCACGGCCATCATTCCCAAAACAAGCATCTAAACAAAAATTTTGAGATTTTTTTCAGAATTGTTGAAAGGTTTAGTAGTTATGCGCTTAGGAACAACCCCCAAAGCCCTTAGGGAAAGGGCTGCAAGTTAGGCAGTTCGTTCATTTGTTTATACATAGTAAACGTTGTTGAGAAAGGTGTACATGTTTGACTTCTATTTTTCAAAAATACGAAAGGATTTCAAGTGCGTCTTTAAGGATTTAGGGATCTCAGGTGCATTGAACTATATATGGGTTGTCAAAGGGCGCAACTCAGGAATGACTGAGCATATTAATTTTGAACTTTCAGGAAATGATATGGGAGATGATCCATTGACCACAAATGCAATATTTGCACGCTACCGCTACTACAACTACCACTGCTTTTACTACTACTACTACTACCATTACTATCACTAAAACTACTAGTTTCTGAAGCGAATACTACTAAGGCTGAGGATATTGAAATAAACATCTCAGAAAACGCTAAGGGGAAAGTTGAACTAACTCAAAACATACTATGTGCATACAGATTGCTGAAACGGGGCTATCAGCAACATTTTTAGGACAGCATACTGTACCCAAAGGAAGCTTTTGGAACATCATGACTGGGATATTCAGCTGACTAGGTAGAATTTACCTGCTGCTACTGCTATTACTACGGCTGCTACTACGGCTACTACCACTATTAATACACTATTACTGCTAATATTGTTCCCACTACTACAATGATACTAATACAATTGAGGATACGCATAGGAAGGGGAAATTTTGACAGAATATTGAAGAGGAACTTGAACTAAATCAAAACACATTATGTGCATGCAAATTGTCAAAACGGCGTATCTCAAGAATGGACTTAAGCAATTACAATTATCTCAAGAATGGTATTAAGCAATTACTTAAACTGACAAAATAGTAATATAAGCATTTCATTACTAACACTATTACTATTGCTACTTTTGTTAATACTACTATGCTGCTATACTACTTTAGATCCTACATTTACAAATACTACTACTACTACTAAAACTACTACTACTTCAATTGCAGCAGCTTGTAAGGCTTACAAGTATTAATGAAAAGGGCGTCAAAAGAGTTTCAAAAGAGCAAATCAGCAATATTTTTGAACGGCTTACCGTGTCAAGCTGACACTTCCGAGTCATCATGAAAGGGATGTTCAACTGACCAAAAAGAAAGATGCACATGCTACCAACGCTATTAATACTGTAGTTACATACTACTACTACAAACACAGAACTAACCCTTGCAGCTACTTCTCCTACTACCTCCGCAACTATTATTGATACCAGTTCTATTAAGGCTAAGTCTATGAATGCAAATTTGATCTAGCAAAAGACATTATGTGCATTTAGATTTCAAGAGAGCACTTCTTAGGAATTTGTTTGTGTATTAAGTGGGAACTGTCAGAGAATGCTGAAAGAGGAAGGCCAGTTGACCAAAAGGCAACAAGTGCACACTACTAATACTTCTACCGCTGCTACATATACTAGCTCTACTGCTATTATTATGATTGGTCAAATATTATTTCATTTATTTCTATTGCAACTACATGTAAGGTTAAGAGCATTAAGATGAAAATTTCAAAAAGTACATGAATATGATGGTTATCAAAAGGACATTTTGATACTGTCATAACAATGGCTATAATGTTAAGCATTAATACTGCTACTGTAACTACTATTACAACTATGTCTAAGGGTATGAAGGTAAAATTTTCAGGGAATTTCTAGGGGGGGGGGGAAGTATACTGAATCAAAAACACGCCATCTGTGAGCCGGTTGTCAAAAGGTTACACCAACAATATCTTAGGAACAGGTTTGTGTGAATTTAAAACTTACAATGCTTGTTGTGGGGAATGTTGAACTAACCAAAAGACAATATCAGATCAAGATACTACTGATTCTACTCCTATAACTACTACTATCTGCTGCTATTATTATTACTGCTGCTTCTACTACTTATACCAATGGTAACACTACTTGTATTATTCTACTGCTACTACTACTGCTGCTACTACTATAACCACTGGTGCCACTACTACTGCTATTAAAGCTAAGAGTATAAAGGCAAAATTTCTGGCAATGTTTAAATTTTTTTTAGCTAAATTGAAACACACTAAGTCAACAAGAGGACGTATCAGCAATCCTTCAGGTTAGGTTGATGGCATCATTATTAAAATTTCATCGTATATTTAAGGGTATGTTGAAGAAAACCAATGGTGGTAAGTGCATACTGCTAATAATGCTACTACTGCTACTGCAACTATTGCTACTACAGAAGCTAAGGGTATTAAAGGGAAATTTTCAAGTATTATTTAGGTGGATATTCAAAATATAAACTAGATTATGTAGATGTCAAAAGGGTGACAAAGCAATATTTAAAAACCGGTTTAGACTAATAGGCTAGACCCTTCAAAGTAAGTTGTGGTGGATTTTTACTAGCCAGAAGAATATGTGTATGCTCTTATTACTACTTCTACGGTAATTGTAACTACTGACAGTAAGGACATTAAGTTGCAATTTTCAATTAAACGAAAAAACTATATGCATTCAGGTATAAAAAAGGCATATAAATAATATTATAGTCAGGGCTACTCTCTCATTGCTTGTAATATCATTTACGTTTTAAAGTAGCTAATTCGATTAGGGAACAAAATTTCTAGTGCTCTTTTTATGGATCAGAATACATTGGATGAAAATCAGCCCTAATCCTTAGTCCATAATTTTCTAAACACTTCCAAACAAATTTTTAAACAGCCTTTTCGTTCAGCGTAGATGAACTGTCCAGCAATTATACCTCTAGGGCTAATGGGTAAGTCAAGCCCCCACAGTTATAAAATGTGTCCATTATGCTTGTTATGGGCTTCATTTATTAATTGATGCTAATTTGTGGTTGTTTTTATACTTCATAGACTATTTGAGTTTTTTTTTTTTCTCATCTTTGGTTTAATGGGGCTTTTTACTTTTTTTGAAAAACTTATTTTGCGAATTTTGTTTTAAATTAATAATAATAATCTGTTATAGACTTTAATAACAAATTAATAATGCCCTTTTAGCTTTGTTAAAGGCTCAAAGTCCCAAATCTTGTGCAAATTCCCAACTCATGCTTATCAGACTTTTTGCAATCAGAGCCATCTTCCATTCCCAAACTTATATATAATTACTTTAAATAAAACCAAATTTAGTACTTAGATAGAATTGAATATAATATAATCATCAGTTGTATTTTGATGGCAAAATGTAAGAAAACGATCATTGGACCATACAGTCCCTAAAATTGTGCTTAACCCCATTTCATGGCTCATTAGCCGAGAAATGCAAAGAAAACGGAGGCCAGCTGTCCTATGATTTCGGGCACCCTTCTTGTTTACCTTCCTTGTATTTTTCAAGGCACCTGTTTAGACCTGGGATAACTCTGACTGAGATGACATAGTCACGCCACTTGTTCCGTACTCAAACAATTACACATTGAAATGATGCAATGATGCGATTTGGACTATAGTAAAATTTGCTAGCTTTAGCAATGTCAAGGAGCGTTCTTGGATTGCTTTTCACCTATAGTTTTTGGCCTATGTCTAAGTTGTTTGTTTTTTTTTTCATTTTAACTGCCAATTTTTATGAGTATCGGCCTCAGGATGTTTGTACAATTTATATTTTTTATTTTTTCAGGGAAAATGTTACCGATGAAGACACATAATTGCTAGAAGATCCACAATGTTAGAAAATTGTGCAAAGTGTAGCAGGTACGTCAAAAGTTAACACTTAAAATATATAACCGTAAAATATTTTATTTAACTCAGATTTTAAACATGCTAGTTCTTGTAAACTCAGTTGGGTTATTCAAAATTACATAGATAGTATTGAAAAATATATATAGATATAAAATATATTATGTTTATCAGAAATTAACAAAATCACTATCAGTAAAACTCAAAGAGAAAAAATGCAGAACCTCTAGATGCGATAAGGGGTTTCTAGCTACTCTTACTACTACCAATGCTAATAGATTAGTGTGTAGCCTTAAGCAACCTGAGGTTAACGAAACTAAGCTTCCATTAAAATATTTTCTTTTCTTTTATTAGCTAAAAAAACAATAGTTTTCATTTTAAATTAAGATAACATTATCATTATTTTACTATTTTATTTTATCTTACGTTGATTTGACGCTTCTTTGTTATCAGTGGGTACAGACCATTTTTAAATTTCATACCAATGATATTGCCTCTGAATTGTAATCATAGTATCAATAAAAAAAAAATACCCAAATTGAATTCTAATGCGGGATTACAGAATAGGTTAACTCCTATTTTTTTTTAAGACTGGCTTGTATATTTGTTACTGGTGATTTTTCATGTTGCTTATATTAATTTAATAGCATAAATGCTCAGTTCTTAGCAATGAAAAATTTTATCTAGTATATTTTCAAATGTCCAGCAGGTATGTATGAATATTGCTGGAGAAAGCATAACTTTTAAACAAAAATATTTGAACTTTCAGACTTAAGCAGTAAAAAACAAATGAAAAGCAAAGCAGAGTTGTGTCAATTATAAATAAAAGATTTTGTATCTTTTAATTATTATTAAATATAAAAAAACAAGTTTTTTTTAACTGAAAGTAAGGAGTGACATTAAAACTTAAAACAAAACAGAAATTATTCCGTATATGAAAGGCAATGTGCCCCCCCCCCCTCAACGCCTCGCTCTTTATGCTAAAGTTTTTATTGTTTTAAAAAATGAAGTTGTGTGACAGAGTTAAACTTTAGCGTAATGAGCGAGGCGTTGAGGAGGGGACAGTCTCTTTCATATACGGAATAATTTCTGTTCTTTTTAAGTTTTTATGTCGCTCCTTACTTTCAGTTAAGAAAAAACTTTTTTTTTTATTTGATTTCTGAACGTTTTTGAATTAACGCAACTTTGATTTTTGGCTCGCCGTACATGAATAATTAAAACGAAATTTTGCATATTAATTTTACTTTTTTGGCTAAATGGCTTTTTCGAAATTTTGTTCTGACGTAACTTACGAATTAACTTACGTAACAAACTTCTATATTCGTCTGTTTCTATTACGTATATTAGAGGGTTCGCCCCCTAGCCAATACCTCACTGTTTACGCTAAAGTTCGACTTTCGTTCAAATCACAAACCCCTGAATAACAAAGGCCGATAAGTAGAATAGATAGCTCTTTTGAAAGTACTAAAAAAAACTTTAACGTAAAGGGCGAGGTATTGACTAGGGGGAGAACTTCCTCATATACATAATAATTTCTGTTCGTTTTAAGTTTTAATGTTGCTCCTTAGTTTCAGTTAAAAAACTTGTTTTTTTAATTTAACTTCTGATCGTTTTTTAAATAATGCTGGAAAATTCGGCACCCCTTCACAGAAATGTCCCTTCCCCCAAGGAAAAATCCTCCATGGAAATATCCTCTCCCTTAACCCCCTTCCTCGAGCCCCCCCCCCCCCCCCACCGGAAAAAATCCCTCCTGAAATGTCTGTATACTTCCCATTAACCAATACTATATGTAAACAATGGGCAAAGTTCAAAGCTTGCAGCCCTTCCCCAGGAACTGTGGGAGATTAAGTCATCCTCAAAGACATATTTATTAGATTTTCGATTATGTTGAACAAAATGGTTGTCTCTAAATTTTGATTGGATGACTTCGGAAAAAAAATGAGCGTGGGAGGGGGCCAAGTTGCCCTCCGATTTTTTGGTCACTTAAAAAGGACACTAGAACTTTTAATTTGCGTTTGAATGATATCTCCCACGATATTTTAGGACTATTGGATCGATACGATCACCTCTGGGGAAAAAAAAAGAAATAAACACGCCGTGATCCTTCTTCTGACAAAAAATACAAAATTCCACGTTTTTGCGGATAGGAGCTTGAAACTTCTATGGTAGGGTTCTCTGATATGCTGAATCAGATGGTGTGATTTTCATTAAATTTCTATGACTTTTAGGGGTTGTTTCCCCCTTTTTTTTGAAAATAAGGCAAATTATCTCAGGCACGTAACTTTTATGAAATCAGCATAAAAAGCTGATTCTATTGATGTATCTGTTGGTATCAAAATTCTGTTCTTTAGAGTTTCGGTTACTATTGAACCGGGTCGCTCCTTGCTTACAGTTCGTTACCACGAACTGTTTAATTCTCGCCTAGCTAATGTGTAATCAGAATCTATCTTCCGAACTTTCCAACTTTCTGAGCTTCAAAAGTTTGAAAACGGGAGGTCGAATAGCTAAAAAAATATTACCATTTTTGGCAGAAAGCCTTAGAAATTTGGCTAAAGTTCGACAGAGGTTGAAATGTAATCTTAAACCTCACCTCTAAGAAAGAAAGGTATGTCCTTAGTTAATCTCCAAAATATTTTTTTCCTAAGGGTTGAGGTTGGTCTCTACCATAGCTACTATTGACCTTAACTCAAGTGGAACATTATCAATAAGAGCAAGATTAATAACAATGTAAGAGGCTTTAAAATGTAGATGCCACCACTTCAAAGCAGTTATTACCTACGTTGGTAAAGCACCAAATGTAGATACTCATTAATTGATGTTTTAATTCTATCATGAACCATATCAAAAGTCAGCAGATCGAAAAAATCAAAAGTGACAGCCATATAGCTAACCAATATTATCTTTGGAGCAGAAAGTCTTAGAAATTTAGTCCAAAGTTTGACTGAGCTTAAAATGCAATCAGCATAAGTGACTAAGGAGACATTAAGGTCAGAAAGAATTCAAAATATGTGATACGAGTCCTGAGCTTCGAGGACTAAAATAATAAGTTGAGGTATTAGCAACATGGTAGGCTTTTTTCTTTACCTGCATAACTATATCCTGTGGCCTTGCCATAACATCTTTCTTAAGAGGGATTTCTAGTCACACTCAGGAGGCCAAAGAGATCGCAATATATGTGATACGCGTGCTAAATTGGCATATATGTAAGAAGCCATAAGCTGATTGATACAGTTATGGGTTGGAAACACAAAAATATAATATAAACATAGCTTAGAATACATATACCCTTGAAATTTAAGGATAGCCGGATTTGTTTCTCATTTAGCATCCCTTAAAAGAAAAGAAGGTAATCAATGAGTCAAAGGCACGGTGAACATCATAATTTCCCCAAGGTTAGTGAAATACCAGAAGAAGAATCATCAAGTAGAGAGCTAGCAACAACCACAAGAGAGTTTATGCATACAATACCATGTTGAAACCCAAATTGATATGGAGGCGTGTAACATTTTCCCTCAAGTTTCCTTATGAACATTAGTTCATAAGGCTAAGATAAACTGATTGATATGGTTATTGGTTTGGAAAGTTGTGTCCTGATTGGAAAATTTTTCGGACCCACAAGAGAATTTATGCATCCAATACCATGTTGAAACCCTAACTAATATGGAGACATGTAACATTTTCCCTCAAGTTTCTCTATGAACATTAGTTCATAAGGCAGAGATAAACTGATTGATATGGTTATTGGTTTGGAAAGGTGTGTACTGATTGGAAGGTATGTTTTCAGACCCACAAGAGATTTTATGCATCCAATACGATATTGAAACCCAAAATGATATGGAGGCATGTAACATTTTCCCTAAAGTTCCTTTGTGAACATTAGTTCATAAAGCTGGGATAAACTTATTGAAATAGTTATGGGTTCGAAAAGTTGTGCACTGATTGGAAGGTTTTTTGGGATAGGAACAGAAGAATCTCCCCAACAGAATAATCTGAGTCAGGGAATGCATGCAAAACCTGACCAGGCTATTCAGCATTTCAGTTTCAAGCAGAGGATCCGGTGTGACAATTTGCCTTCTTGAACGAATGCCAACAAGAAAGGAAAATTAGCAACAGAAAGGGAAGTTATGGGGATCTTTAGACGATTAAAGGAAATGAGTGGTATGTTTGATCGTTTGTGCTGTTTGTTCTGTGAAGTTCCTTGAAAAACCTTTTTTGTGGATTGAATTATGCCCGTGCACATTTTAGTTACACTTATCGATAAAATCGAAATTACACACGACTACAGTGCTAATTACGTTTGCCGTTCGTAATTTCTCGGACAGAACGTTGTTCAACTTTTAAACATAAATTTCATGACGACCAATTGTTTGTACTGTTTGTTCTGTGATTTCCTTTTGGTGGTTCTGAAGTTCTTTGAAATACTTTTTTTGTTGCGATGTGGATTGAATTATGCCCGTGCCACATTTTAGTTACACTTATCGATAAAATCAAAGTTACACACGACTACAGTGCCAATTACGTTCGCCGTTCGTAATTCCTCGACTAGAACCCTTTTTCAACTTTCAAACATAAATTTCATGACGACCAATCAGAGTTAAGGTTTAAGGTATCATTTTCAAAAATAGAAAAGATGAAACTTAGAACAGAGTTTTTTCCATCTGGGAGAGGAATCTGAGAAAAGTTAAGAAGAGTTAGTATTAGTAGAGAACAGTTGGACACAAATTACTGCTGGTGCAAACTCTTTAAACTAATTTCTTGCAATTTGTAGTCTTTGCTTTTTAAATACAAGTGTGACGCTAAAATCAAGAAATTTTCCTCGTCATTCATGATATCTGGCTTTCTTTATCGATAGATGTGACTATGATGTGGCATGGGCATTAATAATACTGGTCCATGGTAGATTGTAATCAACTCATATTAATAGCCAAAAGTTTGCTGAATAGTGTGATTTGGAGAGACTTTAATTTTCCTTCCACTTATGAATAGCTCCTAGATTGCAACATTGGAAGAGCACAAGATTCTGCATATTGCAATAGCAATGAAAAATTGTTTTTCCTCAATGGATAGCAGCAAGTGCTTGATTAGTAGGACAAAAGGTACCTTACGGTACACAAGGTATCTTTGAAAAGATTGTAAATACACTATCCAAATATGGTTCAGAGTTGATAAACACCTAATTACTTGTATACGATGGATTTGGTGTTTTGGGTGACTAGTAGGTATCTGAGAAGTTATATGGTGAGAAATAAATGATAGATGCAGGTTTTCATATATAAATCATAAATAACCTTCGGTTGAGATATATCGAGGATGGTTGAGATACACATGGTCTGTTTAGGATATGTACAAGAAATCTTGAATGTCTATGAAATCTTTGTCTTTAATAACTACATTCTAATGATTATCAAATATTTCAAAAACGGAGGTGTTAAGTTACAGTTTTCACTTCCAACAAATAAACATGTAGAATTCTAAAATTCTAGACAAAACTCTTTCTAGAAGAGTTTCGGATGCTTCTACATCAATATTTGTGTACATTGATACAATGCCGAAGCTTGAAGGCAAAGAACTTGAGAAGACATTTCTACTCTTTTCAGTTTTTCAACCCAATTTTTCACCAAATTTTTCACAAAAAAAAAAAAAAAGTTTCAGCCAAATTGGTTTCACTCTATCTACGATAAATTATTAAAATCTGATAGAGTAAAGTTCATACACCCAATGTAGTTACCTCCTGTTCAAGTTTCAGCTCATTCAACGTTAATGAATCGGGTCCAAAGAAGATCGAGAGACTTCCATTTTTGCTTTGGAAAGAATTAGATTAAAAAAAAGTAGTTTTATTTTATTTTGTATATAATTTTTTTTATTGTTTTATTTTGGTTTTACTACTGATGACGGTCAGTGCATATGTGATCGAAATATCTAGTATTTTTGTAAATTTTATCACTGTTTGTGAAATTTAACACTGTCTATTAGAAGGATTTTATTCCTATCTAAACTTTTATTTATCGTCACGGAAAGGCAGTGTGGTCTCCGAAATTATCTAAAAATATTATTTCAGGGGTAATTGAAAAAACAAAACGTCACAGACCAGACGCCGAAACTAAATTGGAGCGAAACCAGAAAATAGGCTAATTTAAGATGTTCAGAAACTAATAAGCAAGGGAAGCTTACGGCTCCACTACCTATTACCAACAGTTTAAGATAGACATCACTCTCAAAAGGTATTAGAAAATGTCCCCTCTGCTGCTCGATTATCAGTGAAATATCCAAAATCAGTGAAAAATCTGGTATTAATTCTCATAGGATTATCTCTCACAGTAGTAGTGCTAAGTAATGTGTTTATTTTCGGTCGGAAGCTATTTTATAGCCTTAAATAGAATCCAATGGGCTCATGCAATAGCAGCTACACCACTATGATGTCATATATATACTAACAAAAGGATATTAGTAAGGATATCACGAATATAAGTATGCTATTGGAGGAGATTACCATTTATTGACTTGCTCTCGGAAATCTATGCTGCTCTCCCTCCTATTTAAATAGCAGGCAAAGAAACTACAGGCTGTAATTTTAGCCTTTGATATTCTGGCAATTTGACAATTTAGCCTGTAAAATGCAAAAATACATAAATCATGAGTAACCCTTACGTGGCAATTTTCTTTAAAAAGATGCTTTAGCTTTATTGTTCTGTCATATTTTGTCTCTTTTAGTAGGATTCCTTCCCAAAGACTAACATTGGTAAATTCTGATCTCAGTGAGAATTTATCACTGTAGGTCGAGGAGCTGGATAAATCATAATTTGTGGAATTACTTTTAACTGCCAAAATTTCTTGAAACCTCGTTCCTTTTGATCAAAATGGCCCTACATGAATTTTATTTAAAAGACCTCGCACTAGGTACTTTTTTGAAATATCTAGTCCAGGGTCTCTTTGATAAACTCTGACGAAACGTTAGAATCCAAAATTTAAAATGAGGCATCATACGTTTGGTATGGAGGCAATTTTATTTTCTGCCTCGGTCTGAATAATCGGTCTGAAAATTGAATTTCAGGTCGAAGTCCGTTGGCATTAGTCCGACTACAGTTACGTTTTTCCTATTGATTTTCCTTCCCACAGGTAATATTGAAGTTATGGAATGATTCCAGAATCCAAAGAATCTCACATTGGACATGTCAACAGAAACTGACTAAAATGGATCCCAGATAAACTTCAATAATAGTTCACCAAGACTTAAGTGACTGAATAAGACTTTTATTATTTTGCTCAACTTCCAATTTAATTATAAAGCACTTTTATTATGATACATTTTGCACCATATAATGATGTGATATTTTGTGATATATTATACTAGTTTAGCACAATGTTTCAATTAAACTTTGCTTCTATTTTGTGCCTCTCTTTTAAGCTGTATCTGCTTTGTGTTGTGACAAATTGCTTCAAAATAGTTTTTGAGTTCCTTCATAGATTCGAGTTTTCTTAAAATTCTATTCATTTTCATGGAAATGGCCCTACGGGATTTCTATACCAATTGTTTGAACTAAATACTAAAAGTTAAAAAAAAAAATTTTCTTTAACCTTTCGACCTTTATTTAAACTTTAAGCATATCATCCTAGATAAATATTACTTTAAACTTCAAATTTAAGCCTTAAAAATAGATCCCAGATAAATTTCAGAAATTTTTCACAAAGACTTGATGATCTAATTAAGACTTTTGTTATTTTATTTAACTTCAAATTTAATTATAAAAGTACTTGTAATTATGATACAGTTTGCATCATATAATGTGATATTTTGTGTGATATTATACTAGTTTAGCAAATGTTTCAATCAAATTTTTCTTCTATTTGTGTCTGTCTTTTAAGCTGCACCTGTTTTGTGTTGTGATAAATTGCTTTAAAATAGTTTTTGAGGGCCTTCATAGATTTGAGTTTCTTGAAATTCTATGTATTTTCATGGAAATGGCCCTCCGGGATTTTTTGTTACAATAGTTTGAACTAAATACTGAAAAGATTAAAAGAGCCTAATTTTTCTTTAACCTTTTAACCCTTTTTTTAAACTTTAGGCATATGATCCCAGATAAATATTACTTTAAAGTTCAAATTTGAACCTTAAAAATGGATCCCAGATAAATTTCAGAAATTCTTCACAAAGACTTGAATGATCTAATTGTGAATTTTATTGTTTATTAAACTTCAAATTTAATTATAAAAGTGCTTGTAATTATGATACAGTTTGCACCATATAAATGTGATATTTTGTGTGATATATACTGCTTTAGCACGATGTTTCAATTAAGTTTTGCTTGTACTTGTGCCTCTCTTTTAAGCTGCATCTGTTTTGTTGTATGATAAGTTTATTTTAATTAATTCATAAGTTTATTTAATCCACATTCATAAATAAATAAATTAAACAACAATTTCATGATGGAGAAAACCTATGAAGGTTTGCGATTGCGCGAAAGTCCACGTAACTACTTACCTATTAACTCAACTATTTACATAAGCCTCAACTATTTAATTAAAAACTATTATAAATAAACCAAAAAAAGATAAACTATAACCTATATATATATATAAAGAAAAAAAACTAATTAAAAATAAAAATATATAGAAAAATAAATGAATAACTGAATTAAAATTAATAATAGATAAATAAAATATAAAAGAAAAATTAAAGCAATTTAAAGATAAATTGCTTTAAAAATAGTTTTGAGGGATCAATAACAATTAGACCATTGTGCTAGACTAGTATAGTATAACACAAAATACAGCATTATGTTGCCTTCCATAGAGTATGGGTAACTTATAAGAGTTGGATCTGGCACTAGTATCAACAAAAAAACCTATGTGTGCCATTTGCTTCCGGTGTTTCTTGGTATTATTTTAGCATAATGTTTAAAACAAAATTATTATAATTACCTTGACTGAAAAACTCACGTCCCTGTGAAGTATTATTGAAATTTACCTGGGAACCATTTTTAAGGTTTAAATTTAATGCTTAAAGTTAACTCTATCTGGGATCATATGCTTAAAGTTTAAAGAAAAGTTAAAAGGTTAAAGCAAAATTGGATCCTTTATTTTTTCAAATTTTTCAGTATTTAATTCAAACTATTGTGATAAAAATTCAGTTAGGGACACTTTTAAAAATGTATAGAATTTCAATAAACGCAAAGCCATAAGGCATTCATTCGAAAACTATTTTAAAGCAGTTAATCACAACACAAAACAAATATAGCTTAAAACAGAGGCACAAATAGACAAAATTTAATTGAAATATTGTGCTAAACTAGTATAATATCACACAAAATCCCTATGGGATTTTTATACAAATAGTTTGAACTAAATACTGAAAATATTGAAAAAAAAGCTTAATTTTTCTTTAACCTTGTAACCTTTATTTAAACTTTAAGAATAAAATCACAGATAAATATTGCTTTAAACTTCAAATTAAAGCCTTAAAAATGGATCCCATAAAAATTTCCGTGATTGTTAGCAAAGACTTGATTGATCTTTGAATGATACAGTAAGAATTTTATTATTTTATTCAACTTCAAATTTAATTATAAAAGTGCTTGTAATTATGATACAGTTTGCACCATATAATGTGATATTTTGTGATATAGTATACTAGTTTAGCACAATGTTTCAATTAAATTTTGCTTCTATTTGTGCCTCTCTTTTAAGCTGCATCTGTTTTGTGTTCTGATAAATTGCTTCAAAATAGTTTTTGAGTTCCTTCATAGATTTGAGTTTCTTGAAATTCTATTCATTTTCATAGAAATGGCTCTACGGGATTTTAATACCAATAGTTTGAACTAAATACTAAAAATATTCAAAAAAACTAATTTTTCTTTAACCTTTTAATCTTTATTTAAACTTTAAGCATATGATCTCAGATAAATTTTTCTTTAAACCTCAAATTTAACCCTTAAAAATGAGTCCCAGATAAATTTCAGTAATTGTTTACAAAGACTTGAGTGATCTAATTAAGACTTTTATTATTTTATTCCACTTAAAATTTAACTTTAAAAGTAGGTTTTAATTATGAAACGGTTTGTGCTATATAATGTAATATTTTGTGTCATATTATCCTAATTTAGCACAATGTTCCAATTAAATTTGTCTATTTGTGCCTCTCTTTTAAGTTATATTTGTTTTGTGTTGTGATTAACTGCTTTAAAATAGTTTCCGAATGCCTTTATGGCTTTGCGTTTCTTGAAATTCTATACATTTTCATAAAAGTGTCCCTAACTGAATTTTTATCACAATAGTTTGAATTAAATACTGAAAAATTTGAAAAAAGGATCCAATTTTGCTTTTACCTTTTAACTTTTCTTTAAACTATAAGCATATGATCCCAGATAGAGTTAACTTTAAACATTAAATTTAAGCCTTAAAAATGGTTTCCAGGTAAATTTCAATAATACTTCACAGGGACGTGAGTTTTTTCAGTCAAAGTAATTATAATAATTTTGTTTTATTCATTATACTAAAATAATGCCAAGAAACACCGGAATCAGACGGCAAACATAGGTTTTTTTGTTGATACTAGTACCCTTATAAGTTACCCATACTCTGTGGAAGGCAACATAATGTTGTATTTTGTGTAACATTATACTAGTCTAGCATAATGGTCTAATTTTTCTTTTTCTTGTATTTGTGCCTCTCTTTCAAGCCATATTTGATTCGTAGTATCATAAATTGCTTTAAATCAGTTCTTTAAGTGCTTTCCTTGCTTCTAGGTTCTAGGAATCTTATACATTTGGGTGGAAATGGTCCAACAGGAATTTGTATCTAACAGATTTTGAACTAGATACTAAAAATAGGGAAAAAAGGAAACAATTTTTGCTTCAACTTTTCATAATTAGAAAGCATTTAGCATCTGCCCTGTCTTTCAAAAGTTAATTTTTTGAAGTTGGTTGTGGCTTGCCTTCCAAAACTTTTCTATAAGAAAATGGAATTAAAAGAAATAGTAAAGGAAATCAGATTAAGATAATCATAATTATATTTCATATTATTTTAACTAGGCTGCTATAATGATTTTGAAAACATATAGTTGTGATATTGTTTGTACCGCATGTGTGATATTTTTCTGATATTACGCTAGTTTTGGGCAAATTTAGGAATATTTTCCTTTTTTCTATCTATATCCTCCCTTCCCAGCCAAATTATGTGATATGGAATTGAGTTATCGTGAAGCATTGATTAAATACTTCTTTTATTTGAATCATTTTTGATTGTTTATTTGTCACTCTCCGTCTTAGGCTTGAACTTAGTCTATACTGCTAAAGTGTTGTGAGGTTGATTGTACAGGATTTTTTTAATCTTAGTATAATGGCGAGAAATAAAACATAAAAGGAAATGTGTTTTTGAAATTTACGGGGGGATGGATCTTTTTGTTGTTTCCCCAATTATTTTAATGAAAGAACTAAAAAGAAAAAAAAACCACAACAGAAAAAAAAAATTTTTTATCAAAAACTAGAGCGGTGTCAAACAATCTAGAAGATAAATGGCTGAGATGGACACCCGGATAAGGCCAAGTGCATTCAGTTGGTACTGCTCAATTATTACGCCATCTTTTATTACTAAATAGTAATAAGTTATAGAGAACTCATTTCTAACACCAACGAAGATTTTAAACGTTTCCAAAATGGAATTTAAACAGTGGTTGTCATTCATTTTTTGTAGCGCAAGGTTCAATTTTTAATCATAAATTTATTTTGTTTTATAATTGTCGATTTAGTTTCTATTTGAGATCGTAGAACGCTTGATAATTTTTTTTCCAAAAAATATAGTAGTTTGGGCAAGTTTTAAGCTTTCTTTGTAAGTCTGATCCTAATAAACATTTACCTTGATTTAATCGGCCTAGAATTGAATCAGGTAAGTTTCTGAAATCTAGTCAATTTTGGGAGCCAACGGTTTTGGATTGAACGCAAGTTTTAAGGTTTCTCTGTAAGTCTGATCCTAATAAACATTTACTTTGATTTACTCAGCCTAGAATTGGATCAGGTGAGTTTCTGAAATCTAGTCAATTTTGGGAGCCAACAGTTTTAGATTTAACGCAAGAAAAGGTGAGTGTTTGAAAAATTCTTGTTTTGGTGTTGAAGGACTGTATACTTAACAAGCTTAGAATCTACTGAGTATTTATACTAAAATATACAGAGATTAAGACACAGTATAGGGTAACCAAAGGGCTGGGCACACGTAGCTGATTTTCCAAATCAGCACCGATTTTAAAAGAAATTGGCGTCGATTTGAGCTTGAAAAATTTTCTAGTTTTTGGCGCTGACTTAAAAAATCAGCCCCGATTTGCATCATGATCATCACAAAAAAAGGATACAAATAAATAGTCAGCCAGAGATTTCTGTGGTGAAAGACCCCGCTACTGAGCTGAGAACTAAACTGAGAAATAAGCTGAGATGAATCATGCAACTATTAATAAACTTCAGTTGACTATTTGTGTCCATAATGTTTTGTTTTGAAAATCTCGCGCAATAAATTTATCTTTCAACAAATTTTTGTTACCGCTATTGTTTGTCCACTGATGCTGAAATCGGTTCCCGAAATCAGCTACGTGTGCCAAGCCCTTAAGAGCGTTCCCGGGTGAGAATAGTGTGAGATTCGGCACCACAGAATGTTTTACAAATCTGCACCTGATTGTATATTTCATTTTGCAGAAGGCACTCAAATGGTATCGAAAAATTGAGAAATCAAATGGGAATCGAACTAATTGATGACGAGGAAGATGTCGATGTGGTCATAATTTCTATTGGTGTGGATGTTGCTAACAACAAAAACAAAGAGGAGTTAGATAGCACTTAGTCCTTACAGGATCTTTTAAGCAATGTTCCATGGACAGTAGAGCTTGATATCAACCATATTTGTGTAGCCTATGATGCGACTGAAGATAATATATTTTACCTTTACTACTAGATCTAAATGAATTCTGGTGATTTATATACTGATCCTTTAGCAATTAGGAAAAAAACAGTATTGCGAGGACAGTCATAAAATATTTGCATCTGAAAACTTGAGTGGTCAGTGCCCAGATAATTTATCAGCTATGCAACCATTTTAAAGGTCAGATACGTGATTGTGAAAACCACATCAGCCACAAACAACGCTTGATTGGCACTTCAATTCTAACGGACCTACCTCCTGACACTTAAACCATCGATAGAGAAGGAAGATAAATTACTGAAAAGGCAGACGTTCATAAGCAATGCGCACTGACTCGCTTAATAAAAAGTCAAGGTCACTACGAGTATCAAACTATACATAAAAGGTGTAGGAGGTGCTACACTTTTTTTTATCGCTTGGGGATTACTTGCTGAAGGCTAAAAAAGTATAAGGATTGTGGGACTTGTTTAATGACGACTGAAGATTGGCACTTATAGATGGCTAAATGGCTTTCACACTCAACTATTGTGCTAGCCGCTGATTTGAAGCACAGAAAACGATTCCAGTTGTTGTTCAATCGCTCCAGATCCATATTATCATTTGAAGATTCTTTGCATATACTGTCAATATACTGTTTATGGTAATGAGGATCAATAACATCTGGATAATTTTCTAGTACTACAGCATGCGATGGCTTTAAGCTTTGGAAATTGTAAACAGCAGAGGTTGACGGACTGTCGACTTGTTCAGTATTCAAAGAGTTCACGTTTAAGAGCGCGCAACTCCGTCGTGATCGTCGTGACGTCGACAAATCTATCTAGCCTATCGGTAATATCATTTGTTATTTCCAGTAGACCGCATCATGTGTAAAGAGATTCACAGCCAAGGCTACAATGCAATCCATTTTTCTTGCACTCGGATAGCAATCGCACAAGAAATTTCAACACAGTATTCTAAACAAGTTGTTTGCTCATTCTTGCCTTTCATGAATTAAACGTAATCCAGGACCATCCTCCGAGAGCAATTAATAAATTGTCTTTCATTAATTACGCGTAATCCAGGAGTAATCCAAAAAACACAACGTCATACAACCAAAGAAGAGATTAGATAGGAGGGTTAGTAGAAAGTAGGCTAATTTAACATGTTCAGAAACCAATAAACAAGAGAAGTGTTGGTTTCTGCTACCTTTTTCTAACACTTTAAGGAAGACACCACATTTTTTCGGAAGGTACAACAATACTTGGACAAGAAAACTTCACCTCTGCTGCTCGCTTATTAGTAAATTTGTTAAAAAAAAAATCATTCACCAGTCAAGATAATTCGGTAATTATTTTAATTACCAAATTATCTATAATTATAGATAATTCGATTATCTATAATGTAATTTACTGAATTACATAATAATTATCTGTCACTTTAGCAATGCTGAGTAATGTTTTCATTATAGATGGGGAACTATTGTACAGCCTTTTATAAAGACTATTGGCCTTACCTAATATCAGCTACACCACTATACCATCATCAATACAGAAAAAAAGGACATTAGTAAGAATATCAAAAATATAAGGATGTTGCTGGAGCAAATGATCATTTATTGACTTGCTCTCTGAAAGTTATGCTGCTAAAACATGTGAAAGGCTAAAATTATACCAACTCCTTATACAAGGAATAATTTTCAGTTCATTTCAAGTTCTAAAGCCGCTCTTTGCTTTTAACTACTAAGTTTTGGCTAAGAGAAGGCCAATCACTCTTTCCTATGCAACATATATTTTTGTCTCAGAGATGAACTGCTTATCTTCCGTATCCATAACATGTATAATCTAAATTAACCACATTTTGTAGCGGGGAGTGGAGTGGATAAAGCTACGCTCAGAAACAACTGAGACCGTGGTTCGATCCCGCGTGTCGCAAGGAACTTTGTATACGTTTAATTCAAGCACATAATGAGTTTTTTACTGGAATATCAAAAATAGTGGTAAATTGTAAAAAATAGTGGCGATAATTTCGTTTAGGTATATGGGCTGCACTTAGGTCTATAGTTTTGCTTGGTAATATTAGATAGCTTCAGAGGTTATGGTTATAGCGGTAGCTACAACTTAGTGAAGGAGTAACCTTTGTGACTATTCCAGATAAAAAACGCTAGATGAAAGGGTTTCTCCTGAATGTAACATAATGGCCAAGGCGTAAAGGAAAGTGAGGATGATTTTCTTATAGATTTAATGAGTAGGCTAGAAGCCAAAGAGATTCAACATTGGATGCTGGTGCAAGTCGTTCGACTAGTTTATTTTTCTGTAGAAGTGTTAAAGAGAGTTTTGGTGATGAATATTACTGCAAGTTAAATTTACCAATTAAATATAATGAAATTTGAATTCCTGTGTGAGCTAATTGTCTACCACTTCGAACGCAAATTTTGAATTAAAATCAAGTTACCATCAAGCCATGGTTAGTTGGAGAAAAACGCCAAGTCAGATAGTCTGAGTGAGAGGCAAAGCAGACATAAGCTTTTTTGAGGATTGTATAAAATGATGCAATTTCCACTTGTTGATAGACAGTCTATCATCTATCGATCCTAGGGCAGAACTAAGATAGATAGCCATAGAACTAAGGGGTGATCAAGACATTTGGGTTAATTTATGACGGACAATGCCCACTTTATAGCTTGTAAAAATATATTTAAAGTTAGATAAGAGATAACTCCATAAAATTTGAAGAGACATCACATAAATAAAAACGTTTCTAATGTTTGTGAGTTGAACATATATTTTTTCTACGCGTTTATAGTGTAAAAAATTACTCTATTGAAGCAAAAAATTAGAAAAGTTGTTCATGCCCAATTAGTATGAAGCATAACTTTCCATTAACAAATATTCCCTTGATTTACTTTCTTCTAAGAAATTATAATTCTTGCTATGGCAAAGTTTAATACTTTTGTGACAGTTTTCTACATAAAGGTGTAATAAAAATTTTTCCTTTTTAGTATATTAACTTTTCATCTGTTTAACCTTTTAGTTAAACAGAAAGTACGAAAGATCACAAATTTCTCCATAAAAGTCTAACACAAATTTCCTTTTTTAGTATATTCTTAAACAGAAACTACGAAAGAAAAAATTCTTATAAGAATTTTACAAGCAGACGTCAATCGATTGACGAATGCTTTTGATCAAAATGTTAAGGCCCATTTCCCATGAGATTTTACTAACACCAAGATTCAGGTAGCGCTAATTTTAGCTACTCATTAAATGTAATTAAAAAAATCGGACTGGCTAAACTTGATGCTAGCTAAATAAACTTAAAACGAACAGATTTTAAATAATAAAAATCAATGCAAACAAACATACAATAGATATTAATGTAAATTAATAAATAAATCTTAAAACAAGTGAAACTTAAAGTGAATATCCAAATCAAACTTGAAACGAACAAAAAATCACTACAACCAAGAGTTGGGTATGCCACCCACTGGGGAAAAAAAAGGGGAGGAGTAATGATTTTCTCAAAGGATTGCCTATCTCCTACCCTTATCCATGTACCAGGACTAGGTGACTTGTTCACCTGTGAGTCCAATCAAATTTAGTCCCCTGTTCTGAATACAAGTTCAGTGAACATTGTCCGTCATGAGTCAACCCAAAAATCTGAACTATCCCTTACTTTTATAACTATCTACCTTAGTTCTGCCCAAGGTTGGATAGATGATAAACTGTCTATCAGTAAGTGAAAATGACATCATTTTTGTACAACCCCGAAAGAGCTTATGCCAGCTTTGCCTCTCAGTCGGACACTCGGTCTTAGCTTTTTTTTTTCAATTAGCCATGGCTTGATGGCAGCTTGATTTTAATTCAAAAGTCGACGGACTTTTGTTTGTTTACTTTTAAATTTCAAGACATATAATTTCAACGAACTTCTAAATTTCAAGACATATAACATAGAACATAAGACTGCAGGGACTTCCACTATACACAGAACATAAGACTGCCATTTAAATAAGACAGACAACAGCATAACTACAAGAAAGTATGTCAATAAATGGTCATCTTGATATCCTTACTAATATGTTTTTTGGCGCGTATACATAATAGTATTGTGGTGTAGCTTCTATTACGTGAGGCCTTTGTATTCTATGTAAGCTATGTAATAGCTACTGACCTATAATAAAATTAATTAAAAAACTTCTTCCACAAACAAATCTTTCAAAGAAAAGTAAAGAGCCGTACTAAGCCAAAAATGAGCAAAATAAATTCAAAACAACCTTTGAAGTGTAAAACTGCAACAAATCACCATCAATAAATAGATGAAAATCAAAACGAGCAGAATTTAAAATAAATAACCGAGTCAAACCCATAACGAGCAAAACTTAACATGAGGCTGACAACCCCCATGCCTTCTCAAGACCTGAACATAATTTGCACTTTACTAAAAAAAAGAAAGGACCGTGGATTGTCAGTATACAGATACTGACATTTATTGCTTAAAGCTTTATGGTTTTTTATTTGCTCAACTAAAAAAGTGAAAACTTTTTAAATGTATATGGTTTTGAGTAAAGTGCAAACTATGTTCTGGTCTTGAGAAGGCATGGGGATTGTCAGCCCTAATCATGTTAATTTTTGCTCGTTTGAGTTTGACTCGGTTATTTGTTGTATTTCTGTTGTTGTTTTTTTTGTGACAGACATTCCACCATGTTCCAAATTCTGCTTGTGATTACAGCTTCTAGTGTTAATTGTGGTGAAATTGCTTTGTGCTATCCCCAGATTAACATCAGAGGATGTCTCACCTGAATTAACAACAGCGGATGTAGAGCTACTTGAGAAAAACCTCACTGCCAAAGAAAGGAAGTTTAATCATTCATTAGGGGATATCTGACAGACTCCTAAGTATGTTTATTTCTTAAGACTTGCCTTTTATTTCTCCTAATCTCAAACCTATAAGGATTCTTGAAGGGTCAAAAGTTGCTTCTTTAGCTGGCATAAGCCGGTTAAGGCAGTTGGAATGGAGGTTGATGGGTAGGAATGATGCGCATTGATTAAAGGTTTGTTGTCTTTTTGGAATAGGAGAAAGATCTCCCCAACAGAATGTTGACATAACTAAACCTTTTGTGAAAATCATCTGCATTAGAACGTGATTTTGATCCCCGTGACTCTAATAACCGGCTTCAAATTTCAGATCGAAGCTGTTCTACCATAGTTGAAACCCTAAGCCGTAGACTTTCTGGAACAACATATAAATGAAGATGATAAAAAGCTCTGGTATTCCCTGAGGAAGCTTGTCAAACTCCTATCTAGGTCTCTTACCTATTATTTGCCTCATATATGGATGAAAATAACACCTTCTAGGGGTTTCATGCAGTTCAATTCCAAATAAATGCTGACTTGCACGCAGGATATTAGATTTACCTATTCTGAAAGCTATAAGAGCTCTTGAAGGGTCCGAGAGTCGATTCTTGAACAACACTTTTTTTATATATGAAAAGTAATGAATTCTTATGACAGAGTACAAAGTTTGATATTAGAAAAGCTTAGGGGCTTCCTTCTGTTCAGGTTTTTTTTTCTTCTTCTTTTCGAATTCTTTAAGACAAGCTGAAGCAGTTAAAGTTGTTTTCTATTCCATTGGACAACCTCTCTTAATTTAGTACAAACTTTGACTCACTTTGATTATAAAATGATTTTTTAATAAAATATGAATATAATATGCAGTAAAATTATGGTGAAATATTAATTGGTTTAATGCAATTGTAAAAAGGATAACACTAATAGGTCTTATATATCGCTTATGGGTAATAAGGTATTATTTTTTATATTTTGCGAGATATACGCTTTCATAAAAAAGGTTCAAAATGATGTTGACTAATTTAAATGGCAAATGACTATTTACTAGAAAACAATATTCATCAAAAAACAATAGCATCGGTTCAAATATATTTCTTAGGTTTAAAAAGGCCATCAGTACTCAGTATCTCTGTTCTTATTCTTGGCTTCAAGAAAAAAAATCAAGATGTTTTTAAAGCATCCCTCTAAAGTAATCGAAAGTCATTGAATAATTTGATTGTGTTTAGTCTTGGTCAAAAAGCAATTGCTCACTAAGAATTATGATTTGATAATCGCAAAGTATAAAAAATAGTGTTGAGAAATTTGCCCTTTTAAAATTCATGCTTTGTTTCTGCTTTTTAGTTAGAATTGAATAAAACAAACAAGTTTTTTTCTAAAACTGAAAGTCAGAAGCAACATTAAAACTTAAAACGAACATAAATTATTACTTGTATTAAGGGGGCTGCCCCCTCCTCAACACCTCGCTCTTTCCACTAAAGCTTATTTAGTACTTTTGAAAAAGCGTCTTATTATTCTAATTAAACGGCCCTTGTGATTCAGGAGTCATATTAAAGAATCGGGACAAAATTCGAACTTTAGAGTAAAGAGTGAGGTGTTGAGGAGGGGGCAACCCACTTTATATACGTAATAATTTTTATTCGTTTTAATTTTAATGTTGCTCCTTACTTTCAGTTGAATTTTTTTTATTTAACTTCTGATTGTTTTTTAAATAATACCAGGAAATCTAGCCCCACCTCCACGGAAAAATACCCCTCCCCACAAAAATATCCTCTAGACGATTCAATCCCGTTGAGTATTTACTCCGGACAATTTCTCTTAACCACTCTGGCGTACAATTGAGACGGAAAAGAGAAATAAGACATATAAAAGAATTTTGTATCAGAATTCTGGCAAAAATTCCCACAGTGTATAATTTCCCCTGACTAGTTTACTCCCTGGAAACTTTCCTCCCCATGATAAATTCGTCCGTGGAAAAAACCCCAATCAGAAAATTTGTCCCCTCCCCACCCGAAAATGTATGCCTATATCCCAATAATAAATACTATGAATAGTATCTATTCTATATATTGAGAAGGGACATGAAAAGGGACAAGAAAAACCCTCTATATATGGAGAAGGGACATGAAAAGGGACAAGAAAAACCCTCTATATATTGAAAAGGGACAAGAAACGGGACAAAAAAAAAATACATTGAATTGCACATGAAAACCCACGCCTTTGACACTATAGTTAGACATGGAAGCATGTTATGAAACAATTGGGGAGATTACGTTCAAAGAGAGTGAGTATCCTCTCACACCTATACTTCCTTGGCACCTTTTCAGGCATGTACTCGTGGATACCTTTCCAAGCAACGTGATTAAACACGCTTTTACAATCGGAATTGTTTGATTGACATTTGCAAAAAAGGGGTAATTAGTGATTGGATAATTTTTTAACATGAAATCTCTGAATAAAAATATTTTTGGAGGGATGGGATGATGGGGAGCGAGGTGTCTTAGAGTACTTATAATGGTGTTATTTGGGGAGATTACGTTCCTTGGCACCTTTTCAGAGCATGTACTCGTGGATACCTTTCCAAGCAACGTGATTAAACACGCTTTTACAATCGGAATTGTTTGATTGACATTTGCAAAAAAGGGGTAACTAGTGATTGGATAATTTTTTTTACATGAAATCTCTGAATAAAATATTTTTGGAGGGATGGAATGATGGGATCGAGGTGTCTTAGAGTACTTATAATGGTGTTATTTGGGGAGATTACGTTCCTTGGCACGTTTTCAGAGCATGTACTCGTGGATACCTTTCCAAGCAACGTGATTAAAGACGCTTTTACAATTGGAATTGTTTGATTGACATTTGCAAAAAAGGGGTAATTAGTGATTGGATAATTTCTTAACATTAAATCTCTGAATAAAATATTTTTGGAGGGATGGGATGATGGGAGCGAGGTGTCTTAGAGTACTTATAATGGTGTTATTTGGGGAGATTACCTTCCTTGGCACCTTTTCAGAGCATGTACTCGTGGATACCTTTCCAAGCAACGTGATTAAACACGCTTTTACAATCGGAATTATTTGATTGATATTTGCAAAAAAGGAGTAATTAGTGATTGGATAATTTTTTAACATGAAATCTCTGAATAAAATATTTTTGGAGGGATGGGATGATGGGAGCGAGGTGTCTTAGAGTACTTATAATGGTGTTATTTGGGGAGATTACGTTCCTTGGCACCTTTTCAGAGCATGTACTTATGGATTTGCATACTTTATGTTCCTTCCTGTGCTATTTTGGTACTTTACGTTCCTTGACACCTTTCCAGAGCATTTGCTTATGGATTTGCTTGCCTTATGTTCCTGGACACCCTTTTCAGGGTATGGACTTATGGATTTGGGTGGATTATGTTCCTTCCTGTGCTATTTGGGGAGATTACGTTCCTTGACACTTTTTCAGGGCATGTACTTATGGATTTGGGTGGATTATGTTCCTTCCTATGCTATTCTAAGGGCTTATGTTCCTTCCATGCTATTCTATAGCGCTATGTTCCCTGCCCATGCTATTATAAGGGCTTATGTTCCCTCCTATGCTATTCTAAGGGTTTATGTTCCCTCCCATGCTATTCTAAGGGCTTATGTTCCCTCCTATGCTATTCTATAGCACTATGTTCCTTCCTATGCTATTCTAAGGGTTTATGTTCCCTCCCATGCTATTCTATAGGGCTATGTTCCTTCCTATGTATTCTATGGGACCTCTACACGTGATTAAACACGTTTTGAAACTACGTGCTATTCGCTTATGTCCCGTTGGTGCCTTTCCAAACGAGCGCGGGGATTCCCCTCCGGTTCCTAAACATTGCAAAAAAGCTGGCAAGCATTTTTACATTCAACCATACATTCATGCCTGTGAGATTAGAGTTACACGGGGACATTGCGAAAAGAGCTGGCAAGCATTTTTACATTCAACCATACATTCACGCCTGTGAGATTAGAATTACACGGGGACATTGCGAAAAAAGCTGGCAAGCATTTTTAAATTCAACCATACATTCACGCCTGTGAGATTAGAGTTACACGTGGACATTGCGAAAAAAGCTGGCAAGCATTTTTGCATTCAACCATACATTCACGCCTGTGAGATTAGAGTTACACGTGGACATTGCGAAAAAAGCTGGTAACCATTTTTACATTCAACCATACATTCACGCCTACAAGAAAATAAAATAATTTAGGTCGTGTATCGTTTTGATTTAATTTATTTTTTTTAATGCAGTAGTTTTTTAGTAAGGAAATCAATTTAATTTTTTTTTTTTTTTTAATGCAGTATTTTTTTAGTAAGAACACTCGATATCCTAAAAGTGTTTGATTCCAACTTTTACCTTGAGAATCGATGTTGTTAGCAGAATTTCAAAAGGATCGTTTATGAGTGCTGGCGTATCTGATGAAATAATTTAGGTCGTATGATAAATTTAATTTATTTTTTTAATGCAGTAGTAGGTTTTAGTAAGGACACTCGATATCCTAAAAGTGTCTGTTTCAAACTTTTACTTTGAACATCGATGTTGTTAGCAGAATTTCAAAAGGATCGATTATGAGTGCTGACCTGTCTTTGATGAACTAATTCATGTCGCATGATAATTTTTTTTTTTTAATGCAGTAGAGCTAAAAGTTCTATGACTTTTAGGGGTTTTTTCGCCCTTTTTTTCGAAAATAAGGCAAATTTTCTCAGGTGCGTAACTTTTGATGAGTAAGCTTAACCTTGATTAAACTTATATATTTGAAATCAGCATAAAAATCTGTTTCTTTTGATGTATCTATTGGTATCAAAATTCCCTTTTTTAGAGTTTCGGTTACTATTAAACCGGGTCGCATCTTACTTACAGTTCGTTACCCCAAACTGTTTGATATGTCGTCTATGGGCGACAGTTCTGGTAAGATTGGGGGGGGGGGGGTCTTGAGATGGTATAACCAGACACAAAAACCTTTGTCTTCGAGGAGCTCATCTTAAGGCCCACCAGAGAAGATTCTTCAGCTACATTCGATTGAGCTTCTAGACGAGATTCGGCTAAGAAGCTAATATCGTCGGTGTAGTCCAGATCGGTGGTCGCAAAATTGGGACTTGCTTAAACGCCTGGGAAGGTCGTCATTGCTCTAGTCATTATTCAATCGATTGTGAAATTAAATAAGACGGGAGACAATATAAATCGCTGTCGGACACCAAAATCAGTTTGGAATATTGAGGAGATCTCTCCATTGATCAGAATTTGGGCTCGTGTACGTGATAGTATGCTTGAATAAGAGTGACTATCTTGTCTGGTACTCCATACTCCGTCGTGGCCTTCCATATTGCGCTGGCCTTCCACGTTGGCCTTACTCCGTCATGACCTTCCACGTTGCGCTGGACACGAAAAAAGTTGTGAAGAACTATGGTGAATATTTTAGCAGCAATGCAGCTGAAGGAGATCCCGAAATGATTGCTGTTATTGTCTTTAGCCCTTTTTTGAAGACCGGAAGGATGATAGTCTCCCCAATCCTGTGGAACCATTTCTTCTTCCCATACACGACAAGTTTGTTTATGACGAGCGAGCTGACAAGTGCTGTCCCTACATATCTGTTCAGCCGGGATAGGATCGAGACCAGGGCTTTTATTACTTTTCAGGCAATTGATCGCTTGTCGGACTTAATCTGAAATTGGGGGAGCCATGTTTCAAGTCCTTGTAGATACTGCTGGGTGGGGTTTGGTTCCTGCAGGTCTTGTTTTTTTTTTTATTTAATTTGTGACAGTTTTAAATAAATCCAGGATATTGACCCCTCCGTGGAGGGGGTCAATAGTTGAATTCCAGATAGAAATTATGTTTTTGAGGAGGACACTCCCCAACAACCTTCAGGGCAAGGGTTGTAAGTTATGCCTTGGGG
Source organism: Artemia sinica (assembly GCA_027921565.1). Taxonomy (NCBI): domain Eukaryota; kingdom Metazoa; phylum Arthropoda; class Branchiopoda; order Anostraca; family Artemiidae; genus Artemia; species Artemia sinica. Next base: position 500,180 of record JAPEVW010000125.1, read on the forward strand.
GCATATAAGGTTTTTATAGAACGCGTTGTCGTAGAAACTTCAAAAAGGGCTCATTCGATTGGAAATTGAAATGACTAGTGCCCTTTGCAATAGTCGAAAGTGATTGGAAGGCAACTAACACCCCTTCCACGCCCCCACCATTTCCCAAACCACACATCCAATCAAAATTTTTATATAGGCATTTTGTGCCACGCAGTTTAAGGCTCGGGAAATTATACCTTTGAGCAGGACACTCCTCCCACAATCTTCAGGGCAAGGGTTATAAGTTATGCCCTGGGGCATCTAAGGTTTTTATTGAATATTTGTCCTAGAAACTTGAAAAAGGGCTCATTCGATTGAAAACTCAAAGGGCTAGTGGCCTTTTTAATAGTCGAAAGTGATTTGAGGGCAACTAATCCCCCTCTCACGCCCCCTTTTCCCCAAACACATCCAATAAAAATTTTTTGATAGCCATTTTTCCAACGTAGTTGAAAGTTCTGGAAATTCGGTCTTTTAGGATGATAAACCCCCTATTATGTATTTAAGGATGACAAACCCCCCCCGAGCCCCAGGGCAAAGGTTTTTAAGTTATGCCCTGGGGGCATATAAGGTTTTTATAGATAGAGTTGTCGTAAAAACTTTAAAAGGGGCTCATTCAATTGGAAATTGAGAGGGCTAGTGCTCTTTTTAATAGTCGAAAGTAATTGGAGGGTGATTAACCCCCTTCTCACGCCCACCCTACCCCCAAACACATCCAATCAAAATTTTCAGATAGCCATTTTGTTCAACGTAGTAGAAAATTCTGGAAATTAGGTCTTTGAGGATGAGAACCCCCCCCCCTGCAATCAGGGCAAGGGTTGTAAGTTATGCCCTGGGGCATATAAGGTTTTTATTGAAAGCTTTGTCGTAGAAACTTCAAAAAGGCTCATTTGATTGGAAACTGGAAAGGGCTAGTGCCTTTTTTAATAGTTGAAAGTGATTGGAGAGCGCCTAACGCCCCTCTCACGCCCACCATTTCCCCAAACACATCCAATCAAATTTTGAGATAGCCATTTTGTTTAACGTAGTTGAAAGTTCTGGAAATTAGGTCTTAGAGGATGACAACCACCATAACAGCCCTTAGGGTAAGGGTTGTAATTTATGCCCTGGGGGTATATAAGGTGTTATTAGAAAGCATTGTCGTAGAAACTCAAAAAGGGCTCATTCGATTGGAAATCAAAAGGCCTAGTGCCCTTTTAATATTCGAAAGTGATTGGAGGGTGACTAACCCCCCTCTGAGGTCTTTAGGGATGACAACAAACCCCCCCCCCAGCCATCAGGGCAAGGGTTTGTGAGTTATGCCCTGGGGGCATATAAGGTTTTTATTGAAAGCGTTGTCATAGAAACTTCAAAAGGGCTCATTCGATTGGAAACTGAAAGGGCTAGTGCCTTTTTTAATAGTTTTGAAAGTGATTGGAGAGAGACTAACACCCCTCTCACTTCCACTATTTCCCCAAACACATCCAATCAAATTTTGAGATAGGCATTTTGTTTAACGTAGTTTAAGTTCTTGAAATTAGGTCTTAGAGGATGACAAACACCCTAACAGCCCTTAGGGTAAGAGTTGTAATTTATGCCCTGGGGGCATATAAGGTGTTTTTAGAAAGCGTTGTCGTAGAAACTCAAAAAGGGCTCATTCGATTGGAAATCGAAAGGCCTAGCACCCTTTTTAATAGTCGAAAGTGATTGGAAGGCTTGGCAAATTTACAGTAAAGATCGATGTGGTATAACTTTTTTTTTTTTTTTTTTTTTTTTTTTTTTTTTTTTTTTTTTTTTTTTTTTTTTTTTTAGACCAGGACACTTCGTATCGAAGGACTAGTCGTAGGAACTTCAAAAAGGGCTCATTTGATTGAAAGTAAAAGGGCTAATGCCCTTTTTAATAGTCGAAAGGGATTAGAGGGCAACTAATCCCCCTCCCGCGCCCACCCTCCCATTTTCCCATTATGTTTAAAAAGCTAAATGTTGCCTTAAGATTAAATCAAAATGCACTTTGTTAATACTAATTCCCGATAAGGCATCTCAGCAGTATCCCAAGAACGAATCAGGGTATTATGTTCAAACTTTCGGGGCTACTTCTGCTCTTAAAATTTAACCAAATCAAAATATCGTAAGTGTATCCAAGCTATGAAAGAAAGTAAACAGATTTTTTTGCGAATGGTATCAAGTTTTCCATTTCAGGTCATCTAGAGGAGGTATGAAACTAAATTAAACACTACTATTTGTGTCCAGGTTCTTAAAAGGGTGTATGTTGTTAAAAATTGCTGGAAATTTTTCTCCAGCATACAAATAGGCGGCCAAACTATAAAGTCTTAAAAAAAAACGAAAAGCTTTAAAGTATTATTTTCTTTTTCCCTAAAAAAACTATGTCAATAGTTTTTTCCACAAATAAGTTTTTCAAAGAAAAGCAAAGAACTCCATTAAACCAAAAAAAAAGCTAAAATAAAATCAAATAATCTACCAAGGGTGAAACTACCACAAATCAGCATCGATAAATAAATGAAACCCAAAACGAACAGAATTACAACAAATAACCGAGTCAAACACAAAACGAGCAGAAATTAACCTAAGTTGGGCTCAAAACCTCATGCCTTCCCAAGACCAGAACATAATTTGCACTTTATTGAAAAAATACAAATGAATGTGCATTAACAGTTTAATATACACATATTGATATTTAGACATCAAAATGTTAATATCATTTGATTTATTAAAGTTATAAAAGTAAAACATTTATATTTTTTTCCGTAAAGTGCAAATATGTAATTTAAATTTTATGTGTACTTTGACACCAATAAAATTTTGTTGCGTGGAATCTTAAAGCTTTTCTTGTAACTTATTGTACATATTAGGATTTCCCTTAAAAGAAATATTATTAATTAGTAAAACAAAAAAATAAATCAATATATTGCTTAAAGAAGTAAAATAACCTAAATCTGTTTTTATTATGGGCTTGCTGATGAGGGTCATCAATAGCCATTCTTGCTCTGGGCGCTGACAGGTCTAGATCTGTCCCCACTTTTTGGCATTTTTTTTTGTGTCTTCATTGAAAAAAAAACTTGTTTTTATTTTGACTAGAAAAACAAACCTAAATTGACTAAAACATACGAAAACGAAGGAAAAAAAGGTAATTGTGCCTATATTTTGGAATTTCACTTTTCCCCCACCCTTCCTCTTATTTTTTTCACAACGTGAACATTTTAACAACTGATGTAGTGACAATTTACAAAAAAATCTGCAAATTTTTCCTTTGATTTGATATACCCGGTGATATTAGTAGGCAACTTGCCTCACATAGACAAATCTCAATTTGTAATTTAATATTTGACAATTTCTCCAGTTGTTAAGTAATTTATAATCAAATATTTCAAATATGTTACATGTTGTAATAAAAATTTTGTAAGTAAACAAATTTAAAATAAAGCAGAGTTAGAATAACCAGATTGTCCCAAAAAACTTGTCTGTGGCCATGCATGTTCTAACATGTATAAGAGTGCAATATCAAAACAAGTCATTTCAACATTAGGAGAGCTGATGAGTAAAAAGGTTTCAAAATGGGTATTTTTGACGTTAAGGAATGGGCATTCAAGGACAATTATAATTCCTTATTTTCAAAGGTTAATCAGACGCGGGTTGTTTTACCTCTTTTTCCAAAGTGGATCATATATTCCCAGTCTCTTGATTTTTGAACAATAAACTAAACTTAACAAAATATGTACAGTTAGTATGAAATTAACTGTATATGTAAAAGAATAGTCTACACACAAACATCTTTCATCCCTTAATTGTATGACTCTCTACTTTAGTTCTGCCCTAGGAATGACCTATGCATGGATGATAGATAGATCTTATCTATCAACAAATGAAATGACATCATTTTTAAACGATCCTAAAAAGGGCTTATCCCAGATTTTTCCTCTCAATTACTCGACTATCTGTCTTGGCTTTTTCTACAATTATATAATATATATATATATATATATATATATATATATATATATATATATATATATATAATATATATATATATATCATATATATATATATTATATATATATATATATATATATATATATATATATATATATATATATATATATATATATATATATATATATATAATATATATATATATATATATAGTATATATATATATATATTATATATAATATATATATATATATATATATATTTTTTCAGATTGATTGGGCATATCATTTATCTTTTTAGTGCTCCTTATTTCTTCTCAAGTGTTAATCTATTCTTCTTATTTATATATATATCCTCTTCAAGCATAAGCTAAACCATCGTTTTAATTTGAAGTTTTGATGCTTTGTAATTCACCTAAGTCGGGTGATTAAGTAATGCGTGTGCCACATTATAGTCACACTTGTCGATAAAATCAAAATTATGCATGACTACAGCGCCAATTATGTTCGCCATTCGTAATTTCTCGAGTTGAACATAGTTCAACTTTCAAACATAAATTTTTTGACTGACCAATCAGAGTCAAGATTTAAGGCATAATTTTTAAACTAGGAAAGATGGAAACTTAGAACAGCGGGTTTTCTATCTGGGAGAGGAATCTGACAAAAGTTAAGAAGACTTAGTATTAGTAGAGAATAGTTAGACGCAAATTATTGTTGGTGCAAACTCTTTTAAACTAATTTCTTGCAATTTAATTTTTTGCTTTTTAAATACAGGTGTAATGCTAAAATGGAAAAAAATTGCCTTGTCATTCAATGATATTTGGCTTTTTTTTTATCGATAGATGTGACTAT
>JAPEVW010000769.1:0-50000 GCA_027921565.1 Artemia sinica
AATCGAAATAATAGTTAGCATCCCTGAATTAGCAACAAATGGAAATTTTCTTTTACTAAACTATTAGTTCTCTAACAGTACACTATTAGTTCTCTAACAGCCATCGTGTGGCACGGAGGGCAAATAAAGTGTATGGGGACTCAAAATTGAACTTGCTTTACGCATAAATTATATTTCAATTTTAAGATTTAGCTTGATAAAAATAGAACTTCTATACAAACCAATTTCTTCCCTCCTGTGAAATTTTTACATTGAGAACAGGCTAGCATCTACGAGAGTTTAACTTATATAAAAAAAATCCTATTATGGGTAAATCTATCAATAAGTGAAGAAGGACACTTGCTTGATAAAAAAAGACATAGGCCCAAGCACCTCTCCTGTAAGATATATGGCCAGTCACGTGCCAATCTGGTCTACCTTTACAAAACAAAATACTAAACGTCAATTTCACAATCTCAATTAGTCTTCTGTCTTCCATCTCTCACCAGTGTTCGTTCTGCTGCTTCAACAGGTTGGCTCAAGATCCATCGCCATCCAACATGTCTTCATTGCAGAACAACAAGAGTACTGGATTGTATGGCCATCAGTATGAGGTTAGAGATTTTAAAGAATAATATTCAAGATGGGAAATTTTCGCTTAATAAAATATGGCAAAGGCAGTGTTTGAGGTGTGTAAAATGCAATAAAGTAATAACTCCTGAAGCCATGCTCAAATACAAGGAATGCCTTACTGTCTTCCTTGTTATTGGAAACTACTAAGGGACTCTGGTCGCTCGGAGCGTCTGATCTGATCTGTTCTTTTGTTTGATGTGAAATTACAAACAGGAAAAAGCCTATGGCTTTTTAATAATTGGAATAGTAAGAGACGACCTGGCGAACACCTCGGATTATGACGTAATTGATCAATCTTTCACAAGCTTTTTTGATTAAAAAAGGAACTAGAACTTTCAATTTTCGTTTAAATGAGCCCTCTCGAGACAATATAGGTTCCACTCTGTCTATATGATTACCCCTGGTAGCAAAAATAGGCAAATAAACACGCATCCGTGATACTTCTTCTAGCAAAAAATACCAAATTCCAAATTTTTGCAGATAAGAGCTTGAAACTTCTACAATAAGGTTCTCTGATAAGCTGAAGCTGATGGTGTTATCATAGAATCTTCATTAAGATTCTGCGACTTTTAAGGGGTGTTTTCCCCTTTCTTTGAAAACAGGACAATTTTTCCCAGGCTCGTAACTTTTGATGCGTAAAAGTAAACTTGATGCAACTTATATATTTAAAATAAGTATAAAAATCCAATTCTTTTGATGTATCTGTTGGTATTAAAATTCTTTTTTTTAGAGTTTCGGTTACTATTGAGACGAGTCTCTCTTATGTAAATTTTACTAACCTATACTATAGTTAAGTCGCCTATAAAGTTTAGTATAGGCAAGAGGTCCTTCTTTATTATAATTTTACATAAAATAATTTCATAGCATACATCACTAAAGTTATTATGTAAACTGCATAAATATTTATGGTGTCCGAGAAATAATTTTAATCTTTTAATCAAAACTAGAAAAATACCTGAAATTTTTTTAATTAGTTTTTATTTTTGATAAGTTATTACTACTCGACACGAAGCAGTACAAATTAGAAGCAGTACAAGTTGAGAAAGAACAACAGAGAGAATTATTAAATGAAATTAAATAAATATATTGATCATACTTTATTAAAACCGGATGCCAAAGCCACTGATATTGAAAAGCTGTGTTTTGAAGCAAAACAATATGAATTTGCATCGGTTTGTGTTAACCCAACATATGTGTCATTAGCTCATGAATTATTGCAAGATACTGATGTTAATGTTTGTGTTGTTGTTGGGTTTCCATTAGGGGCAAATATGACAGAAACCAAAATAATAGAAATATCGAATGCTTTGCATGATGGAGCAAGTGAAATTGACATGGTAATGAATATTAGTCAGTTTAAGTCAAACAATTATGATTTAGTAGCAGCTGAAATGAGAGCATGCAAGAAAGTGGCAGGAGCAGCTGTTGTTAAGGTTATTATAGAAACATGCTTGTTATCTGACACAGAAATTGTTAAAGCGTGTCAATTAGCTGAACAAGCTGGAATTGATTTTGTTAAAACGTCAACTGGATTAAAAGCAGGAGCAACAGTGGAGAATGTTAAATTAATGAAAGAAACAGTTGGTAAACGGTTACAAGTTAAAGCGGCTGGAGGCGTTCGTAGTAAAGCCAATGTCTTAGCAATGATTGAAGCTGGAGCGACCCGAATCGGAACTAGTGGGGGAGTAGCTATTATGCAAGATTGCTCTAGACTTCAAAAGTAAACCTCTTTATGCATGAAAGTTTTAGTTTTTTAACTTTTTCAAAAAACTTTGACCAAACATTTACCATAAAGATATTGCCTTTATATATATCTAATTACAAACAGGAAGAAAGTCTATAGCTTTTTCTTTTTTGGAATAGTAAGAGACGAACCTAAAAAATCAGGCAGCTTGCTATGTTCAATGTATGCAGTGGTTTTTTATTCTAATGATTGTTTTTTAATATCAATGTTCTTTAACATAAAATTCATTTATAAGATATTTTAATATATCTTACATGGTCCAGTAGTTTGGATAAATGGCTCTCGTCCAGTTGGCTTGAGTTTGATTCCCGGTATGGGAAATTTTTACTTCTGATGATTTCTTAAGGAATATAATTAAAATAACCGTCTTTATAATTATTGCTTTTATTACTTCAGTTACTATGGGCCACAATTCGTTCCTGAATGTAAACCACAAACTATTTGTTTCTGTTTACAAATAAATTTATATTTTCAGTTAACAAATAATTTTTTGTTAAACCCCCAAAAATTACTGCATTTTACATAGTAAATTTCTAGTTTTAATTAACAAATAAATTTGTTGTTAACCCCCCCCCCCAAATACTGTATTTTGCAAAATAATGGATAATAATATTAAAAGAAACCTAATTGACAAATACCATTTATGATGAATTATATCGGTCCTTTATATAATCTTTTAGAAATAATTTATTTTAGTTACAAAAGCTTTTAACCCAATTAATTTTCTTTAAAATGAGCCATTGAACAACTCTCTACGATGTTCCAGTGCCAAGCTATCTGTGGAAAAGAAAAAAAAAAGAAAAATAATATCCCGTTTAGGCAGAATGTTGTAGTAGCTGCCACTTTTCTTGATTTTCAAGCCAATATATTTCCCTTGCTGTTCAAGCCAAGGGACAGAAAGTTTCCTATATAGGGGTTTCGAACAGGTTGCTAGCTACCGCTGCAACCTGGACGAACTAATTCCATTATATGCAATACTTTGGTATTCTAAGGATCGTCTTTTAATATATTTCTGTAATCTTCATCATTATCATATCGTTCCTTGCTCTTTTGTTTGGCTGTCTCAATTTTTATATGTCTATAAACTAGATCATTATAATAACGCTGTTTGTCACTATCAGTTTTTACTTCTCGATACGCCTGGTCGGTTGAATACCTTTGCTTTTCTCTTTTCAAGATGCTATCTCTGTTTTTTGTGAAGTACTGTTTTTTTAACTTGCGTGTAGCTTGCTTTGAATTGACCATTATGTAACCATAAATGAGACCATTTACATCTTTGTCGCCTTTTACACAGTAATCATAACGTCATGGCGTAATGATTTTATTTCATGACGTCATTGCGTAATGATATTTTTTCATGACGTCTTCAGAAATAACAACATAATGCCGTGTTTTTTTATTCAGGTCATAGCTCTAATAAAACTATGACGAAATTCATTATTTATCTAGAAGGGTTTCAGACAAAGTGGTTCTAATGATGTGCTTTTGTTTTGATGCAACCCAGATTCAGTTAACATGGGCTAGGTGTCGTTCTTTATTGTACATACAGCTGCCGTTGTAACCTGGATACCACTACAATCTGGATAGCTTGTAGCTATCCTAGAACCACCATATATCACTTACTATGGGCGAGAGATCATTCTTTACTGTAACTCTTGCAATCCGGATTCACATATATAGTTATGAGAGGCAGCGTAGCCGAGTGGTCCGAGGCGCTGGTGTTGGCCACCAGTCTCTTTGGAGGCGCGGGCTCAAATCTTACCGCTGGTATACGATTATGATTTATGTACAAAAATCAAATATCTTGACTCTTTTTTAGGAGGTAGGGGTTTTTATATTTCTTCATTGGACGTGATCGTCTCTTACTAGGTTTCTAGCTACTGCTGCAACCCGGACTATATAGATAAACCTAATTGACAAATACGATTTATGATGAGCTATATCAGTCCCTTATGTATTTTATGTAAGACTACCGCTGCAACCCGGATATGCATGATTACAAACAGGAAAAAGCCTACGGCTTTTTCTTCTTTGAAATAGTAAGAGACGAACCTCAAACAATCAAGTACCTAACTAAGTTCAATGTTTTCAATGGTTTTAATTCCAATGATCGTCTTTTAATGTAACTTTTATTACTTCCGTTAATATGGGGTAAATTTCGTTTCTTAGTCTAAATGCCCAGCTAGCTGAGAAGACAAAAAAACGGAAAGAAAAAAAGATGCCGTATGTGGAGAATATCGTGGTTAAAGTCAATTTATTTTGATTTTAACTGCAACTCGGATATAAGGGAGAGTTCCTCTTTTCTATTATAATACGGTGCAACCCGGATCTTCAGTTACTACGGGCTACAGATTGGTCTTTACTGTAATTTTCTTATTTGGAATAGTAAGAGACGAGTCAGGCAGTTGCCTATACATGTTAATATAGGCAAGAGTTCGTACTTTATTATACTATGGGTTACAGTTCGTTCCTTATTGTAACAATTATTACTTCTCGATACACCTGGTCGGTTGAATACCTTTGCTTTTTTCTTTTCAAGTTACTATCTCTGTTGTTTGTGTAGTACTCTTTCTTCAACTTGCGTATAGCCTGCTTTGATCTAACCATTATTCTAATCAAGAATGAAAGAACTTTCAGTTTTGACTTTCCTTATATACTAATTATGACGTCACTCTATTCACGTCATAGCTCTAATATAAAACTATGATGACGTTCATTATTTATCTAGTAGGGTTTCAGACAAGGTATTTCTAATGATGTACTTTTGTTTTGATCTGACTCTATTTTTAGGAGTTTTGGGTTTTTATATTTCTTAGCATTGGACTGATCGTCTATTACTAGGTTGCTAGCTACTGCTGCAACCCAAATTCACATATATATTTATTTATGAGAGGCAGCCTGGCCGAGTGGTCCAAGGCACTGGTGTTAGCCACCAGTCTCTTCAGAGGCGTGGGTTCAATCCTTACCGCTGGTATACGATTATGTTTGAAAGACTGCAGTGTGAAAAGACATCAAAATGCAGTTTTTGGTGGAAAAAATTATTCTCTTTTAGAAATAATTTATTTTAGTTACTATAGATTTTTAACCCAATTAATTACCTTTAAAATGAGCCATTGAACAACCCTCTACGATGTTCCAGTGCCAAGCTATCTCTGGATACAAAAAAGAAAAAAAAAAGAAAAAAAGAAAAAAATATCCCGTTTAGGCAGAATGTTGTAGTAGCTGCCACTTTTCTTGATTTTCAAGCCAATATATTTCCCTTGCTGTTCAAGCCAAGGGACAGAAATTTTACTATGCAGGGGTTTCGGACAAGGCGGTTCTAATGGTGTACTTTTTGTTTTGATCTGACTCTTTTTTTAAGAACTATGGGTTTTTATATTTCTTAACATTGGACGTGATCGTCTCTTACTAGGTTGCTAGCTACCGCTGCAACCCGGATCATTGATATAAAAAATTAAGTTTTTCGTAAAAAATAATTAATTAAAAAAAAATTAAGTGCAAAAGGCGCTAGATCTAGAGATTTCCTTTAAAATGAGCCATTGAACAACTCTCTACGATGTTCCAGTGCCAAGCTATCTCTGGAAACAAATGAAAGAAAGAAAAAAATATCCCGTTTGTGGAGAATAACGTGGTTAAAGTCAATTTTCTTGATTTTCAAGCCAATATATTTTCTTTGTTATTCAAGCCAAAGTGCGGTAAGTTTCCTTTATAGGGGTTTCGGACAAGGCGTTTCTAATGGTGTACTTTTTGTTTTGATCTGATTATTTTTTTAGGAGTTAGGGGTTTTTATATTTCATAACATTGGACGTCATCGTTTCTTACTAGGTTGCTAGCTACCGCTGCAACCTGGATGTAACTACACCTGGAACCGCCATATATCAGTTAGTATGGGAGAGAGATTGTTCTTTACTGTAATCTTATGTGATTAATTCTTGGTTTAGTAGTTAGTACTTTGGACTTTGAATCCTGCGATCTGAATTCAAATTTTGGTGAACTCCTTTTGTAAAAAAGTGTAAAGAAAAAAAGGTGCCGTATGTGGAGAATGTTGTGGTTACAGCCAATTTTCTTGATTTTCAAGCCAGTACATTTTCCTTGTTATTCAAGCCAAGAAACGGTAAGTTTGCTATATAGAGGTTTTGGACAAGGCTGTTCTAATAGTGTACTTCTTGCTTTGATCTGAATCTATTTTTAGGAGTTATGGGTTACTTTAGTTTCTACTATGGGGCGTGATCGTCTCTTACTAGTTGCTAGCTACCGCTGCAACCTGGATGCTAGCTACTCTTGTAACCCGGATGCTAGCTACTACTGCAACCCGGATTAAACTTTTGGTTACTATGGGCTGTGGTTCACCTTTTACTAGGTTGCAGCTACAGCCATATTCTTGATAAGTTCGTTCTTTACTGTAATTAGTTTTGCTTTAAAATGAGCAATTGAACAACTCTCTACGATGTCACAGTGCCAAACTATCTGTTGAATTACTAACCTATACTATAATTAAGTGGCGTATAAAATTTAGCATAGGCAAGAGGTCGTTCTATATTATAAATGATTTTCAAGCCAATATATTTCCCTTGCTGTTTGAGCCAAGGGACAGAAAGTTTTCTATGCAGAGGTTTCGGACAAAGCGGTTCTAATGGTATACATTATGTTTTGATCTGACTCTTTTTTAGGAGTTATGGGCTTTTTTATTTCTTAACATTGGACGTGATCGTCTCTTACTAGGTTGCTAGCTACCGCTGCAACCCAGATGTTTTGATCTAACTCCTTTTTTAGGAACTATGGGTTTTTATGTTTCTTAACATTTGACGTGATCGTCTCTTACTAGTTTGCTAGCTACCGCTGCAACCTGGATCTTAACATTGGACATGATCGTCTCTTACTAGGATGATACCTACCGCTGCAACCCGGATAAATCTTTTCTCAGGAGTTATGGGTTAGTTTAGTTTTTACTATGGGGCGTGATCGTCTCATACTAGGGTACTAGCTACCGCTGCAACACGGGTTATATAAAAAAAGCTAATTGACAAATACCGTTTATGATGAACTATATCGGTCCTTTATGTATGACTCCTTTTTTAGGAACTATGGGTTTTTATATTTCTTAAAATTGGACGTGATCGTCTCTTACTAGGTTGCTAGCTACCGCTGCAACCCGGATAGGAGACGAACCTCAAACAATCAAGTACCTAACTAAGTCTAATGTATGCAATGGTTTTTATTCCAATGATCGTCTTTTAATGTAACTATTTCATTTTCTACTCTGGGGCGAGATCGTCTCTTACTAGCAGGGTTGCCACCGGTGCACTTTAGTGTCACTTTTGACACTTTTTTTAAAAAATGGCACTTTTTGGGACACTTGACACTATTAGGACACTTTTTAGCAAAAGTGGCACTTTTTTTGCTAAGTAGCACTATTTTACAAAAAAAAAGAATTTTTTCAGACAAAAAACCGGAAGGAAAACTGCCAATGTAGATATACATCGATATCCTTTTTCTGTCAGTTAAGATTCTTATCTTAACTCCACGCTCGGCAATTATTGGATGCAAGAATCTTTCTGTGCGGTGAAAAACATAAACGTGTTTATCTCTATCTGTGTGTGAGAAATTTTTATATTCTTATTCTTATCACTGATAAGCGAAGATCATCCAGTGATCTTCGGTACGAAATACTTGGCAATGAAGAGGACAGAGATAAATATTTAACTGCAATGTGGTGGAGAAGCCTTCAGATGTTTTCAGTTGTTTAGTTCAACTATTTTCTGTTGTTGCAATAATTTGTAGGCTCATAGACGATAAGTCAGTCAAGCAGTTTCCAATTCTTGAGTGGGTCCGAATTAAATTTTTGTGTTTTATTAGTTGAGGGTTGACTACAATTCAAAGAAGAAAAGAGCAAGAAAAGCTAAGAGTGTATTTTTGCGCCACTATGTTAATAGCTGTTACTATGTTAACCAGTCACTGGGCCAGTGACTGCATAACTTTGCGCATCTTTTTATCGATTTTCGTGACTGGAGCTCTTGAAGCCCAGTGACTGAAAAGCTCACTGGTGACATTACACAACGACTCAGCAACGCAAAAACATCCACTGAGCTCACTGGTGTTCCACAAGAATATCTAGTGACCTCTTCAGTGAATGGGCCAGTGACGCAAAAATGCGCTCTAAGATTTCCATTCACACTTTTCATATTTTTCTTTGAATTCTTGGCAATGGAAAAATGAATATTCATACATAACCATCATTCTAAAAAAAAATCGATACCAAAACTTCCATTATCTTTAATCCTATGCAATCATTAGCAAAATCACAATCTAATTTCACTTTTTTTTCTTACTTTAATTTATGTTACATCATTACTTAAATTGAATTTGGACGCACTTCCTCATTTTAGTTATTTTATTCCCACTAATATTTGATTGTAAATTTGCTTTCACGCTAATACACTAAATGCTCGTTTTTTTTATTATAAAGGTGCTTTCATATTGATACTTAAAATGCTAGTTGACTGTTCCTATGCCCTAGTCCCAGGACACTTCGTAAAGAAAAATTTACTGGGAGTGGCGAGAGTTTTCGTGAAACTTATTCTATTCAGGTTGTGATAAATAGATTAGATGATATAGCTGTCTTATTGTTTTTTCACTAGTTTTTGCCAAATAAATTATCTGAAAGAGTTAGTGTCTGAGCCACTATTAGTTGTGTTTATCATAGGGTCATCAATAGCTACGATCTATAATCGTGATATTCTCTTCAGCATTTTCGGAGAAAAAAAAAGTTTCAATCGCCTGAATGCACTGTAATAATCCAGATAGTCCATTTTATGGAAAAACTGGATGAAAAACTCTAAATGTAGACGAGTATTGCTGTCCCTTTTTTCAGTTTTCTCAAAAGAAGAAAAAAACTGCTTCCTCTTTTCTTTTTCCGTTCCTTTTTCACGCTAAGAATAAAGACTGCTCAGAAAAAAAGAGAAGAAAGTACTCTGTGGGACAAGTTCCCATTTTATACAGTAAGCAACATTTATGTTTTAGCGAGTTCTTAGGAGGGGGGCTGGAAAGTTGACAAGAGTGGAAGTGCTGCACAAAGCCGGAAATCAGCACCGACTAAGTAAAATCAAAATTTCTTTTTTATAGTTGATAGATGGCATTAGATCCGACATTTCATGTTGGAGAATTTAAAGATACGGGACACCACGCGGGGATGATCCGAAGCGGATTGGCCAATATTTTCAATACAAAAAGCTTGTTGATATGAGCGCGAGCGACGCGTAGTGTCGCGAGCGGTAAATTTTTGGAAAATGACACTTTTTATACAAAATTGACACTATTTTGCCACCCAAAGTGGCACCAAGAAAACCGGCCGAGTGGCAACCCTGCTTGGCAGAACCAAGGGACAGAAAGTTTTCTATATAGGGGTTTTGGACAAGGCGGTTCTAATGGTGTACTTTTTGTTTTGTTTTACCTTTTTTTAGGCTTTATGGGTTTTTATATTTCTTAACATTGGAAGTGATCGTCTCTTACTAGGTAGCTAGCTACCGCTGCAACCCGGATTGCTAGCTACCACCGTAGCCCAGATTCCAGTTACTATGGGCTATAGTACGTTTTTTAATGTAATTCTGCTACTATGGGCTAAGGTTCGTTCTTTCATGTAAAACTAGCAAAACATTTTTAAGTCTGATGAAGATTTAACTAATGTGTCAAAAGTAAGGTTGCAAGTCGACGACTTTGTTTTGGTCTTATTATAATTGGTATGGTGAAATAATAATATGCATATGGCTCTTAAATCATACTTCTTCATGGTCCCATATGGTCTAGTGGCTAGGATAGTTAACTTTCACTTAAGTGGCCTGGGTTCGATTCCCGGTGTGGGAAAATTTTTAACTCTATAATCTTCGATTATTTGAACATTTTATAATTTATAATGATATATAATATAAATACTGTAATCTTAACTATAGTAAAGTTGCCTATGCAAGTTAGTATAGGGAAGAGTTCGATCTTTATTATAAGCAACACGGATTGCTAGCTACAACCGCAGCCCAGATTCGAGTTACTATGGGCTATAGTACGCCCTTTAATGTAAAAATACAAACAGGAAAAAGCCTACGGCTTTTTCTTCTTTTAAATAGTAAGAGACGAAACTCAAACAATCAAGTAGCCAACTAAGTCCAATGTATGGAATGGTTTGTTATTTCAGTGATCGTCTTTTAATGTAAATTTACTAACCTTTACTATAGTTAAGTGGCCTATATAATTTAGTATAGGCAAGAGGTCGTTCTTTATTATACCTGGCGGCACCTAGTCTCATCGTTCTCTACGCCGAACCCTCGGCAGGAGCCTTAAGTCAAGTAAGTCATGCCTATACAAGTTAGTATAGGCAAGAGTTCGGTTTTTATTATACAATTTACATAATCCCCGTTTATATGGAACTATACCGATCCTTAATATGACATAAAATCGCTCCAAAATTGTATGGGATAATTTTTACACATTTGTATTACATCTTAGACACCATAAACTGAACGGTATATTTTTTATTAGCAGTTACCATGGTCCTGTGGATATGGACTTATCTTTCACCTAAGAAAGATTTGAGTTCAAAACACTCTGTGGTAACGATTGATCTTAAATGATACATCGGCTTATAATATAATTGGCCTGGTAGACAAGCTGATTTAGTAAGCTGAGTATGTACTGACTTCTTTTCTTCAAGATATTTATAATTATAAATTTCCTCCACCATTGTTTACCTATTTTATCTCTGATTTGATTCAACGGTTGATTGGAAGATGGATTGGAAGTATGAACTGTCTTCTTTTTTTGAAAATATTCTGATTATAAATTACCTCCACCATTGTTTACCTTTTTTACCTCTGATTTGATTAAAATAATCATCCATGTAGTGATTCCTTTTATTACTTCAGTTAAAATGGGCTACAGTTTGTTCCTTGATATATTCGTTCTTTAATGTAATTCCGTTTTTTAGAGTTTCGGTTACTATTAAGACGAGTCACTCTTACTATACAGTTCGTTACCACGAACTGTTCGTTCGTTCTTTATTATAAATTTTTGTTACCTGGCTCTCGGCACTCGGCAAGCGACTGGTTTCCATATATGGATTCTTTAAATGGATTTTTAATGGATTTAAATAGTAATTCTGGGTTTTTATCTTTCTTAGCATTGGACTAATCGTCTCTTACTAGAGTGCTAGCTACTGCTGCAACCCGGATTCACATATACAGCAGTTATGAGAGGCAGCGTGGCCGAGTGGTCCAAGGCGCTAGTGTTAGCCCCCAGTCTCTTCAGAGTCGTGGGATCAAATCTTACCGCTGGTATTTAATATAAATTTACCACGAAATGTTTGATTGCTTGAAAAATCAAATTTCTTTGAAAAGACTGCAGTATGAAAAGACATCAAAAATGCAGTTTTTAGTGGAAAAATTTATTCTGTTTTAAAAATAATTTGTTTCAGTTACAAAAGGTGGTTTTTAATCCAATTAATTTCCTTTAAAATGAGCCCTTGAACAACTCTCTACGATGTTCCAGTGCCAAGCTATCTGTGGAAAAGAAAGAAAGAAAAAAGAAAGAAAACAGATGCCGTTTAGGCAGAATGCTGTAGTAGCTGCCACTTTTCTTAATTTTCAAGCCAATATATTTCCAATGCTGTTCAAGCCAAATGACAGAAAAATTCCTTCATAGTGGTTCCGGACACGGCGTTTCTAATGGTGTACTTTTTTTTGGTCTGAGGAGTTATGGATTATCGAGCTCTTTTTTAGGAGTTATGGGTTTTTATATTTCTTAACATTGGACGTGATCGTCTCTTACTAGGTTGCTAGCTACTGCTGCAACCCGGATAAGATGCAAGCTACCGCTTCAACCTGGATTAATATAATGTTTCATTTACTATCGACCAGAGGTCGTCCTTTACTATAATTTTCAGGAATCATTCTAGTTTCAGTTGACAAATAAATTTTTTTTCAAGGAATCAGGAACTAATTAAGTCCAATATATGCAATGCAATGTTCTTCGAATGATCGGCTTTTAATGTATTACGGGATAAAGTTCATTCTTTATCATAATTAACAAATAAATTTTTTGTTGAAACCCCCCAAACATTACTGCATTTTACATAATAATGGATAATTATATAAAATGAAATCGTATTGACAAACACTATTTATAATGGACTATATCGGTCCTTTATGTAAACTTTACCGACCTAAACTATAGTTAAGTGGCCTATAAAATTTAGTATAGGCAAGAGGTCGTTCCTTATTATAATTTACTAGCCTATAGTATAGTTAAGTGGCCTATAAAATTTAGTATAGGCAAAAGGTCGTTCTTTATTTATATAAAATGAGCTATTAAACATAAACTGAACCATTAACCATTAATAATCACCTGATTACAAACAGGAAAAAGCCTACGGCTTTTTCTTCTTTGAAATAGTAAGAGACGAACATCAAACAATCAAGTGGTTAACTAATTCCAATGCATGCAATGGTGTGATATTCCAATGATAGTCGTTCTTTAAAGTAATGGGTTCAAATCTTACCGCTGGTATACGATTATGTTTGAAAGACTGCAGTGTGAAAAGACATCAAAAATGCAGTTTTTGGTGGAAAAATTTATTCTCTTTTAGAAATAATTTATTTTAGTTACTATAGATTTTTAACCCAATTAATTTCCTTTAAAATGAGCTATTGAACAACCCTCTACGATGTTCCAGTGCCAAGCTATCTGTGGAAAAGAAAAAAAAAAGAAAAGAGAAAAAAATATCCCGTTTGGGGAGAATAACGTGGTTAAAGTCAATTTTCTTGATTTTCAAGCCAATATATTTCCCTTGCTGTTCAAGCCAAGGGACAGAAAGTTTCCTATACATGGGTTTCGGACAAGGCGGTTCTAATGGTGTACTTTTTGTTTTGATCTGACTCCTTTGTTAGGAACTATGGGTTTTTATATTTCTTAACATTGGACGTGATCGTCTCTTACTAGGTTGCTAGCTACCGCTGCAACCCGGATAGCTACCGCTGCAACCCGGATTTCTTAACATTGGACTGATCGTTTCTTACTAGGTTGCTAGCTACCGCTGCAACCCAGATTCTATGCTATATGATTACAAACAGGAAAAAGCCTACGGCTTTTTCTTCTTTGAAATAGTAAGAGACGAACCTCAAACAATCAAGTAGCTAACTAAGTCCAAAGTCTGCAATGGTTTGTTATTGCAATGATCGTCCCTTAATGTAATTGTTAAGCAAAGAGACTCCGGGTTAAAGCTGCCGCTGCAACCCGAATACTGCTACAAACTGGATAGCTTGTAGCTACCCCTGGAACCACCGTATATGCGTTACAATGGGCGAGAGATCGTTCTTTACTGTAATATAGACTATAGTTCGTTCTTTACTATAAACATCGAAAATGCAGTTTTTGGTGGAAAAATTTATTCTCTTTTAGAAATAATTTATTTTAGTTATTATAGATTTTTAACCCAATTAATTTCCTTTAAAATGAGCTATTGAACAACACGATGTTCCAGTGCCAAGCTATCTCTGGAAACAAAGAAAAGAGAAAAAAAGAAAAAAATATCCCGTTTAGGCAGAATGTTGTAGTAGCTGCCACTTTTCTTGATTTTCAAGCCAATATATTTCCCTTGCTGTTCAAGCCAAGGGACAGAAAGTTTCCTCTACAGGGGTTTCTGACAAGGCGGTTCTAATGGTGTACTTTTTGTTTTGATCTGACTCCTTTTTTAGGAACTATGGGTTTTTATATTTCTTAACATTGGACGTGATCGTCTCTTACTAGGTTGCTAGCTACCGCTGCAACCCGGATTAGCCACCAGTCTCTTCGGAGGCGTGGGTTCAAATCTTACCGCTGGTATACGATTATGTTTGAAAGACTGCAGTGTGAAAAGACATCAAAAATGCAGTTTTTGGTGGAAAAATTTATTCTCTTTTAGAAATAATTTATTTTAGTTACTATAGATTGTTAACCCAATTAATTTCCTTTAAAATGAGCCATTGAACAACCCTCTACGATGTTCTAGTGCCAAGCTATCTGTGGGAAAGAAAGAAAAAAAAGAAAAAAAAATATCCCGTTTAGGCAGAATGTTGTAGTAGCTGCCACTTTTCTGATTTTCAAGCCAATATATTTCCCTTGCTGATCAAGCCAAGGGACAGAAATTTTACTATACAGGGGTTTCCGACAAGGCGGTTGTAATGGTGTACTTTTTGTTTTGATCTGACTCCTTTCTTAGGAACTATGGTTTTTTATATTTCTTAACATTGGACGTGATCGTCTCTTACTAGGTTGCTAGCTACCGCTGAAACCCGGATAATGGTTAGATCGAAGCAAGCTATACGCAAGTTGAAAAAACAGTACTACACAAACAACAGAGATAGTATCTTGAAAAGAAAAAAGCAAAGGTATTCAACCGACCAGGCGTATCGAGAAGTAATCAAACAAAACAGCAAGATGTGTTATCACAATGATGAAGATTATAGACATGCAAAAATTGAGACAGCCAAACAAATATTCAAGGAGAGTTATCACAATGATGAAGATTACCGCATCAAATATAAGAAAAACCAAAAGCAAAGGTATTCAACCGTCCAGGTGTATCGAGAATTAAAAATTGAGACAGCCAAACAAAAGATCAAGGAGCGTTACTGGGGTGACAAAATCTATAATGAAAAAATTAAATTCTCTGCGAGGTTGTACCGAAGAACGCATAAGGACAAAGGGAAAAATTACATTCAGAAATACAAGAAGATGGCAAAAATGCATTTACATTAAAAGACGATCACTGAAATAACAAACCATTCCATACATTGGACTTAGTTAGCTACTTGATTGTTTGAGTTTCGTCTCTTACTATTTAAAAGAAGAAAAAGCCGTAGGATTTTTCCTGTTTGTATTTATAGTTAAAATTTTATAATAAAGATCGAACTCTTCCCTATACTAACTTGCATAGGCAACTTCACTATAGTTAAGATTACAGTATTTATATTATACATCATTATAAATTATAAAAGGTTCAAATGTTCGAAGATTATAGAGTTAAAAATTTTCCCACACTGGGAATCGAACCCGGGCCTGTTAAGTGAAAGTTAACTATCCTAGCCACTAAACCATATAGGACCATAAGGAAGTATGATTTAAGAGTCATATGCATATTATTATTTCACCATACCAATTATAATAAGGCCAAAACAAAATCGTCGACTTGCAACCTTACTTTTGACACATTAGTTAAATCTTCATCAGACTTAAAAAATGTTTTGCTAGTTTTACATGAAAGAACGAATCTTAGCCCATATTAGCAGAAATAAGAATATCTAGGTTGCAGCGGTAGCTAGCAACCTATTACATAATCCGGGTTTAATTATAGTAAAGATCGATGTGGGTATAATGTATTTTTTTTGGTGTTGTTGTTGTTTAGACCAGGGCACTTCGTATCGAAGAAGTTGTCGTGGGAACTTCGAAAAGGGCTCATTCAATTGAAAATAGAAAGGGCTGACGCCCTTTTTAATAGTCGAAAGTGATTGGAGGGCAACTAATTCCCCTCCCACACCCACCCTCCCTTTTGCCCATTATGTTTTAAATTACATAAAGGATCGATAACGTTTATGATAAATGGGGCCTAAGCTACTTTCAGTGGATATAGCTGAAACCGAGCAAAGAACAAACCATGGCACATTGTAACTAAACGTTAAGATAATAAATTCAACTTTTGAATGGAAGTTTGGTACGTGACTCTTTCAAGGTCGTCTCTTACTATTCCAAATAAGAAAAAGCCATGGGCTTTTTCCTGTTTGTCACAGTCAGAACCGAAGTCTATCTCATAATAAGTGATCCAACAGGGAAAAGAAAAAGATATAATTCAAGATCGATCGTTGCCACAGAGTGTGTTGAACTCAAATCCTTCGGAATCATGTTGAAAGATTATTAGATAAAGGACCGATATAGTTCATCATAAATGGTATTTGTCTAGCTTTCAAAGTTAAAGATCAGTCCCTAAGGCCTCAGCTAAAACTCTATTTGTATTACGGAATTACTTGTTCTTTTCCAGAGAGTTTTTATTGTATTCAGCTACAGAGCTTGGAAACCAACTTTACCAAAGTCTCTTGTAGCAACAAAATCAGATTCTACAACCTACGGTTTTCTCGCAGAGAGAACTTATTAGCTGCTATTTTCACGATAGTGCCGATTGAATGCGAGCAAATCTTGACTGAGGAATTTGACAATCTACCTTATCAGTTCTATAACTTTCCAGGTTACGGACACACTGTGTGAAATTGCACTGTCGTACTCGTTGCTCGTGTTGTGGGTAGACCGGACATTCCATTACATAAGGTACTTCCTGTCAAAATCAATGAAGTTTTCATACGTGACCAAACCGATCATCCTTATTCAAGTATTAATGTCCTGTTGCTCATAAATTAATATATCCGACGAAATGAAAACTAATCTTTGAGTTACATTATAGGATATTAATGGAAGTTTATAGCTAAATTACCGTTAATCCAGACTGTTCGTCACACAAATGACGTTCTCTGCTTTTAAGAGCACCTACTCACTGCCGAAAGTTTAATTTTTTGAATAGTAAAAGCTCTGTGGTGGCAACTTGTAGTGCCGCTAGACTCACCAGGGCTAGAAACCAAGCGGTTATACTACTATTCTTGCTAGGAGTCCTCAATTTTGGACATTCTCATGACTGTAATTGTTCTACAGCAGTTACGACTTGGAACATTGTGGTTAAAAAACGTATATTTAACTACAGACCATCGTAGTAATACTTCAGAAGGACTATTTAATCAAGCCTGCTGTTTAGTCAGCTCTATTGTATCAGATTCTGAAATTTTCAACCCAGTAGTAATTCTTGCTAGTGACGTGAATTGCAATCTTTTGATAGCAATAATAGTCGTGCAAATATTGTAAGCAGTATGCGCAGTTCGTAGTATCAGAGAATGTCTCATACTCTTACCTATTCCTCTAAAAGTACTTCCTCTTTGGCGTTTTTTTTTTTTTTATGTGCTTCACTATTGTTAAGCCAGACTCCAAATCTCCAGTTAGTTCCACGTTTCAGACCATATGCCAATCAGCAGTATATTTCTCGTCAGACCTTTCACGTCATATGCCTCCAGTCAACGCAATAATAACAATTGACAAAAGAAAAACTACTAAGCTTGTGTCGATAAATTCACTTTCAAGGCTGCGTCTGATTCTATTCTTAAGAAGATTAAAATTCTTTTCCAACTACTCTCCCAAAAATCGTCCTTATATTCAGCAGGAAGTAAATCCTGTTGAACATACAGGCCTATTATGCAGAAATCTTGCACGTTTTACGTGTGGCTGAGTTTAATAGTTATCTCGTTAGCAGAGCCCGTATAGGAACTAAGAAATGTGGATGTTCGAGTAATCCTTACCTTATTGAGGCCTCTGTTAAATGCAAGTTTGGTTTCATATCTGGAAAGACTGTGATATTCACCACAACAGAATGATAAATTTGGCAACAAAATACCATTTGTCTAAGGTTTTAAGACTAAATTAGGCCAAGTTGTCGAGTAAGGCTACTAGAAAAAAACATTGAAAGAAGAGCCTTTTTGTTTATCTCATGTTGGTATTTCAATTATCAGATGCTTAGTCAGAAGAAACCTACTAGATGCCGAAAGGAGTCTATTTTGGATTCCAGGTTTTTCAGAAGACGAAGAAGAACAATTAGTGAGTTTGATTTCATTCGGAAAGTGACCAAAGACCAAGCACAAAGTTCAGTGAATCACCAGGAGTTACTTCTGACTAGCAGTTTATTATTTTCTACCTAAAAACTTTCTAAACCCAATCCAACTCTGTCTTTGAAACTTTCGGGCCTGGCAAGTCCCGAGGTAGAAAACGTGGTCTGTATACTTAGTTCTAGTGCGCCTGTGCATCAGTCTTTTGCTTTGGTAATGGTTAGTTTGCTTTTTGTTGATGTTGAATTGCTCTTGTGTCTTTTTTCTTGTAGTTCGTCTCTTTTTTTCATTTTTACTACTCAACTATGCATTGTACTATTTTTTCTTTTTTATTTTCTACTTGTAGGTTATAAATAAGTAAATAGATAAAGAATGTCTGAATATAACATCGAAAGTGCTAAACTAAAATTTTCGTCTAGATAAAGCAAATATTTTTACATTCTAAGAAACTGTTTTTCCCATTATGTATGAACTTACCATTATGAGATCCTGTAATTCTAAGAAACTAAAAACCAATTTAAAAGCATCAATACTACTCTTAAGATGCTTGAAAAATATATCGAGATTGAGTTAATTTTCCTTGTTCGTTTTGTATTGAATTGTTGGAAAAGAGGAATAAATAGCTTAGTTTTGGAACTCTGGTTTTGAATTTTCCTTCGCGGATATTACTTTACAGATCGTTTATTTACCCTTTTAAGGATATTGGTTTTGACAGTCCATTATTTATGCAACCTTTTAATCGCCTAAATATCAAGCAAAATCGACAGACAGCTACTTGAAAAGCCGTTTTTTTCTTCTTAGTAAATTTTGAAAAAATAATAGTTATTTCAGTAACAAGATATGAAAGTAATATCAAAAGAAAATATCACCATTGGGTGATATTTTCCAGCCAAAAATAGAGCTGTGGAAATAAGCCTGATAATATAGCCTCATCACTTATCTGTGTTTTTCGATACAAAATTCAGAACGACTGCAGAATAAAAATGCTAGTGTATTAAAGAACTTAAGTTTTTGGATATTATAATTGGACCTTAAAAATTAACTGGGTCTAAGGTTCGGTTAAATATTCAGGGAAGCCCAGTATACCATTTAGTTTCTCTATAGAAGGGGTATATGTATCTTTGGATTACAGGGAAGTCACTTAAAATTTCAATAAAAGTATAAATTGCCAATTGGATTATTACCCCCTCTCCCCAAAAAATAACAAAACCTCTAATACATAATTTCTAATATTTTCTGCGTAATTCATAGGTAAAAATTTTCAGTCTTTGTGCGTAAAACAGTCTTAATGGGATGGGGGAATCTGTCATCTTCCTTTTTTCCCCTGAAAGAGATAAAAATTTAATCTTTTACGAAAAACTATAAAACTTTCTAAAATATCTTTCGAATTTTAACCCGATGAATGGCTGATACACATTTTATTAGCTATTAAATTTCTTCAGATTCTTTTTTGGATATAAATGAAGCCACTGTAAATGAAGATTTAGCTTTGGGGTCCTTAGAGTTTCTAGATGTGTCCTAATCCACTATCATGCGACAAGGTTATATCTAATCATCACAGTGCGAAGGTGTTTTACCTCGAGATTCGTCACTCCTCTTGGAAGAAGATCTTAAGACGGGCTTGAATCTCAGTCTCTAGAGTTTTTAGATACGCTTTTATCCACTGTGTTTTCACAAGCTTAAATCAACTCATCAAAGCTCTTTTTCTCAAGGATTGTCAATCCTTTAGGAGGAAAGCTATACGAGTTCAAATATACGCCCTAATCATAGACTGTGAGTCTATCTGCGATCCAAGATTAGAAAATTAGAGGCTAAAATCATGACTGATTTTCAAGTAAGGTTCAGAAGTGTAGGTGCTCCGAAAGACGGAGAAGGATTAGTTTGATGTTTTCTAGAGAGATTGTCTATAGGTTGTTCTTAATACCCAACTGAATGACCATATTTCAAAAAGTAAGCTGTACTAACAATTTGGTTCAATCTTGTTTTTTAGGGCTATAATGAGAGAAAAGTTTAGATGGCTAGGACACGTTCTGCGAATCAAGGATGAAAGATTGCCAAAGATCCTTCTTGTCAGTTGATCTTGCCAAAGATTTTTTTGACAAGCATCTTGACAGGTTTAGATTGCTAGGACACTTTCTGCGAATCGAGGATGAAAGATTGCCAGAGATCCTTAGTAGTGAGGGCATTTCAGGTCTGACGACACACATAGCAGATTAACATAGGGAAATTAACATATGGTTGTTGATTGTTGGTTATGTTCGTTGGTTTTGGATATGGCTGTTGGTTGATGGGTATTTTTGTGGGATATGTTATTTGCTGGTTGTCGGTTTACATAAAGGATCGATATAGTTCTTTATAAATCAAACAGTACGTGATAACGAACCGTATAGTAAGAGCGACTTGTTTCAATAGTAACTAAAACTCTAAAAAATGGAATTTCAATATCAATAGATACATCAAAGAATTGAAATTTTATGCTGATTTTAAATATGTAAGTTTCATCAAGTTTACTCATATCCATCAAAAGTTACGAGCCTGAAAAAATTTGCCTTATTTTCAAAAAAGGAAATTATATTAAAAGACGATCATCCGGGTTGCAGCGGTAGCTAACAACCTAGTAAGAGACGATCACGTCCAATGTTAAGAAATATAAAAACCCCTAACTCCTAAAAAAAGAGTCAGATCAAAACAAAAGTACACCATTAGAACCGCCTTGTCCGAAACCCCTATAAAGGAAATTTACCGCCCTTTGGCTTGAATAACAAAGACAATATATCGGCTTGAAAATCAAGAAAATTGACTTTAACCACGTTATTCTCCACAAACGGGATATTTTTTTCTTTCTTCTTCTTCTTTTCCACAGATAGCTTGGCACTGGAACATCGTAGAGAGTTGTTCAATGGTTCATTTTAAAGTAAATCTCTAGATCTAGTGCTATTTGTACTTTATTTTTTTTTAAATAATTTTTGACGAAAAACTTAACTTTTTATATACAATATTGATCAATGACGTCATAGTCGTTGGATGTAGTTAGTACATAAAGGCTCAATCATCGTATTTAAGCTGAAACTAAGTAAAGGACAATTATGCCTCCATATATTCACAGTGATTTCCCATTACATCTGTAAACTGTTCCAGAGTTGCCGGTCCATACCTTGGAAGCTTTTCAGTAAACATGCAACATTTCTTTTGGATATTACTATGAAGTTTTACGAAAGCATCTATAGCTGACTTTTCAACAAAATCCATTCTTTCAGAGATAATTTTAATCTTTAGTTTTGAATATTTTTCGTAATCCCGGTAAAACATTCGTAAAATTTTTCTCAATTTACAAAGATCAGCCTGTGCGTTCTTTGCAGCTTGTGTAAACTGCAAAAATATCCACTGGTATCCGAGCAATAGTTTGAATATTTCAATTCAAGCTAGAAAAATACCTTAAAATATTAAAATTAGTTTTATTTTTGGTTAGGTTCTAACTACCCGATGTGGGATTTAATATGTATTTTCCGAACAAAAAATTCAATTTTTTAATATATTTTATTTTTCAGTTAAGAATCGCTAAAGTTATTATCTAAACTTCAAAAATATTTATGATATCTGAGCAATAATTATAATCTTTTCATTCAAAATAACAAAATACCTGAAAATTTAAAAATTAGTTTTATTTTTGTTAGGTTATGGGTACTCGATACGAGTCTTAAGAAGTGTTAATTAGATAAGAATATTATTTCTTGTTTTGTAATAAGATGCCTTCTAAGCGAGTTATACGTAATTTAAAGAAAAACAGTACTATACAAAAAACAGAGATAGCATCTTGGAAAAAAAGCAAAGGTATTCAACCGACCAGGCGTAACGAGATGCAAAAATTGATAGTGACAAACAACGTTATTATAATGATGAAGTTTATAGACATGCAAAAATTGATAGTGACAAACAGCGTTATTATAATGATAAGTTTATAGACATGCAAAATTGAGACAGCCAAACAAAAGAGCAAGGGACGGTATGATAACGATAAAGATTACCGAAACAAACATAAGAAAAAAGTTGCTACCAGACTAATGGGTAGATACTGGGGTGACAAAAGCTACGATGAAAAAATTAAATTCTCTGCAAGGTTGTACCAAAGAACGCATAAGGACAAAGGGAAAAATTACACTCAGAAATACAAGAAGATGGCAAAAATGCAGGCTGATCTTCGTAAAGTGAGACATATTTTACGCATGTTTAACCAGGATCACAAAAAGCATTCAAAATTACAGATTAAAATTCTCTTTGAAAGAGCGGATGCTGTTGAAAAGTCGGCTAGAAATGCAATCGCAAAACATCATAGTAACATCCAAAAGAAATGTTGTCATCTGGGTTGTAGCGGTAGCTAGCAACCTAGTAAGAGACGATCACGTCCAATGTTAAGAAATATAAAAACCCATAGCTCCTAAAAAAGGAGTCAGATCAAAACAAAAAGTACACCATTAGAACTGCCTTGTCCGAAAACCCTGTATAGGAAACTTTCTGTCCCTTGGCTTGAACAGCAAGGAAAATATATTGGCTTGAAAATCAAGAAAATTGACTTTAACCACGTTATTCTCCACAAACGGCATATTTTTTTTCTTTTCTTTTCCACAGATAGCTCGGCACTGGAACATCGTAGAGAGTTGTTCAATGGCTCATTTTAAAGAGATTAATTAGGTTAAAAATCTTTAGTAACTAAAATAAATTATTTCTAAGAGAGAAAAAATTTTTCTACCAAAAACTGCATTTTAGATGTTTTTTCATACTGCAGTCTTTTCAAAGATATTTGATTTTTGTACATAAATCATAATTGTATAACAGTGGTAATTTACATTAAAAGACGATCGTTGGAATAAAAAATTATTGCATACATTGGACTTAGTTAGCTACTTGATCGTTTGAGTTTCGTCTCTTACTATTTCGAAGAAGAAAAAGCCGTAGGCTTTTTCCTGTTTGTAATATTTTACTGTTTGTTATCAGGGTTTTACATTAATTATAATAAATCCGGGTTGCAGCGGTAGCTAGCAACCTAGTAAGAGACGATCACGTCCAATGTTAAGAAATATAAAAACCCCTAACTCCTAAAAAAAGAGTCAGATCAAAACAAAAAGTACACCATTTGATCCGGGTTGCAGCGGTAGCTAGCAACCGAGTAAGAGACGATCACGTCCAATGTTAAGAAATAAAAAAAACCCATAGCTCCTAAAAAAGGAGTCAGATCAAAACAAATTATAATACAGAACGACCTCTTGCCTATTCTAAATTTTATATGCCAATTAATTGTAGTATAGGTTAGTAATTCAACAGATAGCATGGCACTGGAACATCGTAGAGAGTTTTTCAATGGCTCATTTTTATAGTAAAGAACGACATTATTAACTGACAATAATCTATTGACAAGATGACTTGATGTAAATGTCTTTTGAAAGTTGCTTGCCTACGGTATTTTATACAAATGATCAGTCTAGTTAATCATAGATGGGGACTATGCAGAGCTATTATTAGTCAATCCAGTGAATTTCATTTAGTTGTTAGTAATAAAAGTTTTGTTGAAATTTTAAATTGACTAATTTGCTAAAATTTACATTAAAAGACGATCATTGGAATAACATCCGGGTTGCAGTGGTATCCGGGTTGCAGCGGCAGCTAGCAACCTAGTAAGAGACGATCACGTCCAATGTTAAGAAATATAAAAACACATATTTCCTAACAAAAAGAGTCAGATCAAAACAAAAAGTACACCATTAGAACCGCCTTGTCCGAAATACCTGTATAATAAATCCGGGTTGCAGCGGTAGCTAGCAACCTAGTAAGAGACGACCACGTCCAATGTTAAGATATATAAAAACCTATATAACTCCTAAGAAAAATAGTCTGATCAAAACCGCCTTGTCTCAAATCCCTGTATAGGAAACTTTCTATCATTTGACTTGAACAGCAAGGGAAATATATTTGCTTGAAAATCAAGAAAGTTGACTTTAATCACGTTATTCTCCAAAAACGGCATATTTTTTTCTTTCTTTTTCTTTTCCACAGATAGCTTGTCACTGGAACATCGTAGAGAGTTGTTCAATGGCTCATTTTAAAGGAAATCTCTAGATCTAGTGCCATTTGTACTTTTTTTTAATAAAATCAATTTTTTACGAAAAACTTAATTTTTTATGTACAATATTGATCAATGACGTCATAGTCGTTGGATGTAGTTAGTACATAAAGACTCGATCATCGAATAAAGCTGAAACTAAGTAAAGGACTAAAATGCCTCCATATATCCAAACTGATGTATAAATATACCTTAAAATTTTAAAATTAGTTTTATTTTTTGTTAGGTTATGGGTACTTGATACGAGACTTAAGACTTGATAATAGGATAATTAAGATAGTAATAAGATGCCTTCTAAGCGAGTTATACGTAATTTAAAAAAACAGTACTACACAAAAAAACAGACATAGCATCCTGAAAAGAGATAAGCAAAGGTATTCAACGGACCAGGCGTATCGAGATGCAAAAATTGATAGTCACAAACAGCATTATTATAATGATGAAGTCTATAGACATGCAAAAATTGAAAGTGATAAACAGCGTTATTATAATGATGAAGTTTATAGACATGCAAAAAATTGATACAGCCAAACAAAAGAGCAAGGAACGGTATGATAATGATAAAGATTACCGAAAAATATATAAGAAAAAAGTTGCTACCAGAATAGTGGGTAGATACTGGGGTGACAAAAGCTATAATGAAAAAATTAAAACCTCTGCAAGGCTTTAAAATAGAACGTATAAGGACAAAGTGAAAAATTATATTCAGAAGTCCAAGAAGATGACAAAAATGCATGCTGATCTTCGTAAATTGAGAAACATTTTACGAATTTTTTACCAGGATTACGAAAAGTATTCAAAATTATAGATTAAAATTCTCTTTGAAAGAGCGGATCCTGTTGAAAAGTTGGCTAGAAATGCTCTGGCAAAACTTCATAGTAATATCCAAAAGAAATGTTATCAGTTTAATGAAAAGCTTCCAAACTATGGACTGGCAACATTTTATCAGTTTATAGATGCAATGGAAAATTCTAGACAAGACAGTGAATATACGGAGGCGTACTTCTTAGAAAATTCGTATATTAACTTTGGAAGGAGAAATTGCAGTTTATGTAGCAGTATTACAATAAAAAAAGAACTCTAATTACATTTTGTAATCATGAAATATAAATCCGGGTTGCAACGGTAGCTAGCAACCTAGTAAGAGACGACCACGTCCAATGTTAAGATATATAAAAACCTATAACTCCTAAAAAAAATAGTCTGATCAAAACAAAAAGTACACCATTAGAACTGCCTTGTCTAAAATCCCTGTATAGGAAACTTTCTATCATTTGACTTGAACAGCAAGGGAAATATATTGGCTTGAAAATCAAGAAAATTGACTTTAACCACGTTATTCTCCAGAAACGGCATATTTTTTTCTTTCTTCTTCTTTTCAACAGATAGCTTGTCACTGGAACATCGTAGAGAGTTGTTCAATGGCTCATTTTAAAGGAAATCTCTAGATCTAGTGTCATTTGTACTTTTTTTAAAAATAAAATCAATTTTTTACGAAAAACTTAATTTTTTATGTACAATATTGATCGATGACGTCATAGTCGTTGGATGTAGTTAGTACATAAAGGCTCGATCGTCGAATAAAGCTGAAACTAAGTAAAGGACTAAAATGCCTCCATATATCCACAGTGATGTCTAAAAATACCTTAAAATTTAAAAATTAGTTTTATTTTTTGTTAGGTTATGGGTACTTGATACGAGACTTAAGAATTAATAAAAGGATATTTAATTATCATAAAGAACGACCTCTTGCCTATACGTCCAATGTTAAGAAATATAAAAATCCATAGCTCCTAAAAAAGGAGTCAGATCAAAACAAAAAGTACACTATTAGAACCGCCTTATCCGAAACCCCTGTATAGGAAACTTTCTGTCCCTAGGCTTGAACAGCAAGGGAAATATATTGGCTTGAAAATCAAGAAAAGTGGCAGCTACTACAACATTCTGCCTAAACGGGATATTTTTTTTTCTTTTGTTTCCAGAGATAGCTTGGCACTGGAACATCGTAGCGAGTTGTTCAATTGCTCATTTTAAAGGAAATTAACTGGGTTACAAATATATAGTAACTAAAATAAATTATTTCTAAAAGAGAATAAATTTTTCTACCAAAAACTGCATTTTTGATGTCTTTTCACACTGCAGTCTTTCAAACATAATCGTATACCAGCGGTAAGATTTGAACCCACGCCTCCGAAGAGACTGGTGGCTAACACCAGTGCCTTGGACCACTCGGCCTTGCTGCCTTTCATAAATATATATGTGAATTTGGGTTGCAGCAGTAGCTAGCAACTTAGTAAGAGACGATCAGTCCAATGCTAAGAAATATAAAAACCCAAAACTCCTAAAAATAGAGTCAGATCAAAACAAAAGTACATCATTAGAACTACCTTGTCTGAAACCCTACTAGATAAATAATGAATGTCATCATAGTTTTATATTAGAGCTATGACGTGAATAGAAAAACACGAAATTATATTGTTGTTTCTGAAGACGTCATGAAATAATACCATTGCGCCATGACGTTTTGAAATAAAATCATTACGCCGTGACGTCATAATTAGTATATAAGAAACATCAAAACTGTAAATGGTGTCATTCATGAATACATAATGGTTAGATCAATATATATATATTAAAGAACGATCATTTGAAGAGCATTGTAATAAAGATTACATAATGGACCGATACAGTTCATCATAACTGGTATTTGTCAATTAGGTTTTTTATATAATTATCCATTATTATGTAAAATAAAGTAATTTTTAATAAAGAACGACTCAAGCCCATAGTAAATAAAGTATCAAAATAAGTCATCATAGCACATGCATGATGATGCATCACACCCTTTAACAAGAAAATCTAGCCGACAGAAAATAAAGAATCTTGGTTGCAGCGGCAGCTAGCAGCCTAGTAAGAGACGATCAGGCCCATTACTAAGAAATAAAGTAATTCGGGTTGCAGTGGCAGCTAGTAACCTATTAAGAGACGATCACGTCAAATTTTAAGAAATATAATAACCCATAACTTCATAAAATAGAGTCAGATCAAAAAAAGTACACCATTAGAATTGTCTTGTCCGATACCCCTATATGAGAAACTTTTATTGAAGGCGATGTTGTAAAAACATCCAAAAGGGCTCATTCAATTGAATATTGAAAGGGCTATTGCTCTTTTAATAATCAAAAGTGATTGAAGGGCAACTAACGTCCCTCTCACGCCCACCATCTCCCCAAACACATCCAATCAAAATTTTGATATATCTATTTTGTTCAACGTATTCGAAAGTTCTGGAAATCAGGTCTTTTAGAATGATAACCCTATCAGAGCTTTCAGTGCAAGGGTTTTAAGTTATGCCCTGGGGGCATATAAGGTTTATATAGAAAGTTGTTGTAGAAATTTCAAAAGGGGCCCATTTGATTGGAAATTGAAATTGCCCTTTTTAGTAGTCGAAAGTTAGGGGAGAGTAAATAACCCCTCTTACGCCCTCCATTTCCCCAAACACATTCAATCAAAGTTTAGAGATACCCATTTTGTTCAGCGTAGTTGAAAGTACTGAAATTATGTATTTCAGGATGACAAATCCCTCAGAGTCCCCAGGGCGAAGGTTGTAAGTTATGCCCTGGGGGTATATAAGGTTTTTAATGATAGAATTGTCTTAAAAACTTCAAAAGCGGCTCATTCAATTGGAAATTTAGAGGGATAGTGCCCTTTTTAATAGTTAAAAGTGATTGGACGGTAGTTAATCCGGGTTGCAGCGGTAGCTAGCAACCTAGTAAGAGACGATCACGTCCAATGTTAAGATATAAAAAAACCCATAGCTCCTAAAAAAGCAGTCAGATCAAAACAAAAAGTACACCATTAGAACCGCCTTGTCGGAAAACCCTGTATAGGAAACTTTCAGTCCCTTGGCTTGAACAGCAAGGGAAATATATTGGCTTGAAAATCAAGAAAAGTGGCAGCTACTACAACATTCTGCCTAAACGGGATATTTTTTTTTTCTTTTTTTTTCTTTCTTTTCCACAGATAGCTTGGCACTGGAACATCGTAGAGAGTTGTTCAATGGTTCATTTTAAAGGAAATTAATTGGGTTAAAAATCTATAGTAACTAAAATAAATTATTTCTAAAAGAGAATAAATTTTTCCACCAAAAACTGCATTTTTGATGTCTCTTCACACTGCAGTCTTTCAAACATAATCGTATACCAGCGGTAAGATTTGAACCCACGCCTCCGAAGAGACTGGTGGCTAACACCAGTGCCTTGGACCACTCGGCCAGGCTGCCTCTCATAAATAATATATATGTGAATCTGGGTTGCAGCAGTAGCTAGCAACCTAGCAAGAGACGATCAGTCCAATGCTAAGAAATATAAAAACCCAAAACTCCTAAAAATAGAGTAAGATCAAAACAAAAGTACATCAATAGAACTACCTTGTCTGAAACCTTACTAGATAAATAATGAATGTCGTCATAGTTTTATATTAGAGCTATGACGTGAATAGAAAAACACGATATTATGTTGTGGTTTCTGAAGACGTCATTAAATAAAATCATTGCGCCATGACGTCATGAAATAAAATCATTACGCCGTGACGTCATAATTACTACTTAAGAACTACAAAGATGTAAATGGTCTCATTCGTTAATTACATAATGGTTAGATCAAAGCAAGCTGCACGCAAGTTAAAAAAACAGTACTACACAGACAACACAGATAGTATCTTGAAAAGAGAAAAGCAAAGGTATTCAACCGACTAGGCGTATCGAGAAGTAAAAATTGAGAGAGCAAAACAAAACAGCAAGATGTGTTATCACAATGATGAAGATTATAGACATGCAAAAATTGAGACAGCCAAACAAAAGTTCAAGGAACGGTATGATAATGATGAATATTACAGAGAAGCAAGAATTGAGCAGGCTAGACAAAAGATTAAGGAGCGTTATCACAATGATGAAGATTACCGAAAAATATATAAGAAAAAAGTTGCTACCAGAATAATGGGTAGATACTGGGGTGACAAAATCTATGATGAAAAACTTAAATTCTCTGCGAGGTTGTACCGAAGAACGCATAAGGACAAAGGGAAAAATTACATTCAGAAATACAAGAAGATGGCAAAAATGCAGGCTGATCTTCGTAAATTGAGAAACATTTTACGCATGTTTTACCAGGATCATACAGTAAAGAAAGACATATATACAGGATATAGTAAAGAACAAACTCTAAATTATGGCAGTCTCAGCAGTTGTTGTAGTATAATAAAGATCGAACTCTTCCCTATACTAACTTGCATACGCAACTTCACTATAGTTAAGATTACAGTATTTATATTATACATAATTTATAATAAAGTTATAATTAAGAACGACCTCTTGCCTACACTAAATTTTATACGCCACTTAATTATAGTATAGGTTAGTAATTCAACAGATAGCTTGGCACTGGAACATCGTAGAGAGTTGTTCAATGGCTCATTTTAAAGGAAATTAATTGGGTTAAAAACCTTTTGTAACTAAAACAAATTATTTTTATCCGGGTTGCAGCGGTAGCTAGCAACCTAGTAAGAGACGATCACGTCCAATGTTAAGAAATAAAAAAACCCATAGCTCCTAAAAAAGCAGTCAGATCAAAACAAAAAGTACATCATTAGAACCGCCTTGTCGAAAAACCCTGTATAGGAAACTTTCAGTCCCTTGGCTTGAACAGCAAGGGAAATATATTGGCTTGAAAATCAAGAAAAGTGGCAGCTACTACAACATTCTGCCTAAACGGGATATTTTTTTTTCTTTTTTTTTCTTTCTTTTCCACAGATAGCTTGGCACTGGAACATCGTAGAGGGTTGTTCAATGGCTCATTTTAAAGGAAATTAATTGGGTTAGAAATCAATAGTAACTAAAATAAATTATTTCTAAAAGAGAATACATTTTTCCACCAAAAACTGCATTTTTGATGTCTTTTCACACTGCAGTCTTTCAAACATAATCGTATACCAGCGGTAAGATTTGAACCCACGCCTCCGAAGAGACTGGTGGCTAACACCAGTGCCTTGGACCACTCGGCCAGGCTGCCTCTCATAAATAATATATATGTGAATTTGGGTTGCAGCAGTAGCTAGCAACCTAGCAAGAGACGATCAGTCCAATGCTAAGAAATATAAAAACCCAAAACTCCTAAAAATAGAGTAAGATCAAAACAAAAGTACATCAATAGAACTACCTTGTCTGAAACCCTTACTAGATAAATAATGAATGTCGTCATAGTTTTATATTAGAGCTATGACGTGAATAGAAAAACACGATATTATGTTGTGGTTTCTGAAGACGTCATGAAATAAAATCATTGCGCCATGACGTCATGAAATAAAATCATTACGCCGTGACGTCATAATTACTACTTAAGAACTACAAAGATGTAAATGGTCTCATTCGTTAATTACATAATGGTTAGATCAAAGCAAGCTGCACGCAAGTTAAAAAAACAGTACTACACAGACAACAGAGATAGTATCTTGAAAAGAGAAAAGCAAAGGTATTCAACCGACTAGGCGTATCGAGAAGTAAAAATTGAGAGAGCAAACAAAACAGCAAGATGTGTTATCACAATGATGAAGATTATAGACATGCAAAAATTGAGACAGCCAAACAAAAGATCAAGGAACGGTATGATAATGATGAATATTACAGAGAAGCAAGAATTGAGCAGGCTAGACAAAAGATCAAGGAGCGTTATCACAATGATGAAGATTACCGAAAAATATATAAGAAAAAAGTTGCTACCAGAATAATGGGTAGATACTGGGGTGACAAAATCTATGATGAAAAACTTAAATTCTCTGCGAGGTTGTACCGAAAGAACGCATAAGGACAAAGGGAAAAATTACATTCAGAAATACAAGAAGATGGCAAAAATGCAGGCTGATCTTCGTAAATTGAGAAACATTTTACGCATGTTTTACCAGGATCATACAGTAAAGAACGACATATATACAGGATATAGTAAAGAACAAACTCTAAATTATGGCAGTCTCAGGAGTTGTTGTAGTATAATAAAGATCGAACTCTTCCCTATACTAACTTGCATACGCAACTTCACTATAGTTAAGATTACAGTATTTATATTATACATAATTTATAATAAAGTTATAATTAAGAACGACCTCTTGCCTACACTAAATTTTATACGCCACTTAATTATAGTATAGGTTAGTAATTCAACAGATAGCTTGGCACTGGAACATCGTAGAGAGTTGTTCAATGGCTCATTTTAAAGAAAATTAATGGGGTTAAAAACAGTTTGTAATTAAAACAAATTATTTTTATCCGGGTTGCAGCGGTAGCTAGCAACCTAGTAAGAGACGATCACGTCCAATGTTAAGAAATAAAAAAACCCATAGCTCCTAAAAAAGCAGTCAGATCAAAACAAAAAGTACACCATTAGAACCGCCTTGTCCAAAACCCCTGTATAGAAAACTGTCTGTCATTTGGCTTGAACAACAAGGGAAATATATTGGCTTGAAAATCAAGAAAATTGACTCTAACTACGTTATTCTCCACAAACAGGATATTTTTTTTTTCTTTTTCCGGGTTGCAGCGGTAGCTAGCAACCTAGTAAGAGACGATCACGTCCAATGTTAAGAAATATAAAAACCCACAGCTCCTAAAAAGGGAGTCAGATCAAAACAAAAAGTACACCATTAGAACCGCCTTGTCCGAAACCCCTGTATAGTAAAATTTCTGTCCCTTGGCTTGAACAGCAAGGGAAATATATTGGCTTGAAAATCAAGAAAAGTGGCAGCTACTACAACATTCTGCCTAAACGGGATATTTTTTTTTCTTTTTTTCTTTGTTTCCAGAGATAGCTTGGCACTGGATTATCGTAGATAGTTGTTTAATGGCTCATTTTAAAGGAAATTAATTGGGTTAGAAATCAATAGTAACTAAAATAAATTATTTCTAAAAGAGAATACATTTTTCCACCAAAAACTGCATTTTTGATGTCTTTTCACACTGAAGTCTTTCAAACATAATACCAGCGGTAAGATTTGAACCCACGCCTCCGAAGAGACTGGTGGCTAACACCAGTGCCTTGGACCACTCGGCCAGGCTTCCTCTCATACATAAATATATATGTGAATTTGGGTTGCAGCAGTAGCTAGCAACCTAGTAAGAGACGATCAGTCCAATGCTAAGAAATATAAAAACCCAAAACTCCTAAAAATAGAGTGAGATCAAAACAAAAGTGCATCATTCGAACTACCTTGTCTGAAACCCTACTAAATAAATAATGAATGTCATCATAGTTTTATATTAGAGCAATGACGTGAATAGAAAAACACGAAATTATATTGTTGTTTCTGAAGACGTCATGAAATAATACCATTGCGCCATGACGTCATCATGAAATAAAATCATTACGCTGTGACGTCATAATTACTATATAAGAAACGTCAAAACTGTAAATGGTCTCATTCATGAATACATAACATAATGGTTAGATCAAAGCAAGCTACACGCAAGTTAAAAAAACAGTACTACAAAAAAAACAGAGATAGTATCTCGAAAAGAAAAAAGCAAAGGTATTCAACCGACCAGGCGTATCGAGAAGTAATCAAACAAAACAGCAAGATGTGTTATCACAATGATGAAGATTATAGACATGCGAAAATTGAGACAGCCAAACAAAAGATCAAGGAGCGTTATCACAATGATGAAGATTATAGACATGCGAAAATTAAGACAGCCAAACAAAACATCAAGATGTGTTATCACAATGATGAAGATTATAGACATGCGAAAATTGAGACAGCCAAACAGAAGATCAAGGAGCGTTATCACAATGATGAAGATTATAGACATGCGAAAATTAAGACAACCAAACAAAACATCAAGGAGCGTTATCACAATGCTGAAGATTATAGACATGCGAAAATTGAGACAGCCAAACAAAACATCAAGGAGCGTTATCACAATGCTGAAGATTATAGAGAAGCAACAATTGAGCAGGCTAGACAAAAGATCAAGGAGCGTTATCACAATGATGAAGATTACCGAAAAATATATAAGAAAAAAGTTGCTACCAGAATAATGAGTAGATACTGGGACAAAAGCTATAATGAAAAAATTTAATTCTCTGCGAGGTTGTACCGAAAAACACATAAGGACAAAGGAAAAAATTACATTCAGAAATACAAGAAGATGGCAAAAATGCAGGCTGATCTTCGTAAATTGAGAAACATTTTACGCATGTTTTACCAGGATCACGAAAAGTATTCAAAATTACAGATTAAAATTCTCTTTCAAAGAGCGGATGCTGTTGAAAAGTCGGCTAGAAATGCTTTGGCAAAGCTTCATAGTAATATCCAAAAGAAATGTTGTCAGTTTAATGAAAAGCTTCCAAGGTATGGATTGGCAACTGCGGAACAGTTTATAGATGCAATGGAAAATGTTCGACAACACAGTGAATATACGGAGGCGTACTTCTTAGAAAATTCGTATATTAATTTTGGAAGGAGCAATTGTAGTTTATGTAGCAGCAATAAAAATATATATACAAGCATACCTATCAACAGCGAAGGAAAAGCAATGTTTTTCAATTATAGCGAAAACGAGCCTGTTAGGGTTATTAGTATATGTGTTTGTAAGACTAATGATTTAGAACAAATTCCTGGAACACCGACTCAAGAAAAAAGCATTTCTAACTGTGTTTTAAACAGTTCTTTTAGTTCTACTGAATATTTGGTAAAAAATTCTCTGTATAGTAGAACAAACTGTCCTGAAAAGTACGAGACAACTATTGAAAAATGCTCTGAATCTAGATCTGACAAGGAAATTATGATGGCTGAAGTCACCTATAACAATCTGAGTAAACATTCAAAACCCAAAATTGGGCAGCAGGTTACTTGGCAATGTCACCCTGATATCTGTAAGCTCTATCCGACGGATATTTTATAATAAAGAACGACCTCTTGCCTATACTAAATTTTATACGCCACTTAATTATAGTATTGGTTAGTAATTCAACAGATAGCATGGCACTGGAACATCGTAGAGAGTTGTTCAAAGGCTCATTTTAAAGGAAATTAATGGGGTTAAAAACCTTTTGTAATTAAAACAAATTATTTTTATTATATTAAGACATTTTAATTATGTTCCTTAAGAAATCATCATAAGTAAAATTTCCCATACAGAAATTGAACTCAAGCCTACTGGGTGAGAGCTATCCCAACCTCTAGACCATATAGGATATATTAAAATATCCGATTAATGAAGTTTATGTTAAAAAAAATTGTAATCCTAGTTAGCTGCCTGATTATTTGAGGATCGTCTCTTACTATTCCAAAGAAAAAGTTCATTACTATCCAGGAAAAGCCTACGGCTTTTTCCTGTTTGTAATCTATTTACATTAAAGAACGATCTTCAGTCCATAGTACAGTAAAGAACGATCTCTCATCCATAGTAACTGATATATGATGGTTCCAGGGGTATCCGGGTTGCAGCGGTAGCTAGCAACCTGGTAAGAGACGATCACATCCAATGTTAAGAAATATTAAAACCCATAACTCCTAAAAAAATCAGATCAAAACAAAAAGTGCACCATTAGAACCGCCTTGTCCGAAACCAATGTATAGAAAACTTTCTGTCCCTTAGCTTGTCCGGGTTGCAGCGGTAGCTAGCAACCTAGTAAGAGACGATCACGTCCAATGTTAAGAAATATAAAAACCCATAGTTCCTAAAAAAAGGAGTCAGATCAAAGCAAACAGTACACCATTAGAACCTTCTTGTCCGAAAACCCTTTATAGAAAAACTTTCTGTCCCTTGGCTTGAACAGCAAGGAAAATATATTGGCTTGAAAATCAAGAAAAGTGGCAGCTTCTACAACATTCTGCCTAAACGGGATATTTTTTTTTCTTTCTTGTTTTCCACAGATAGCTTGGCACTGGCACATCGTAGAGAGTTGTTCAATGGCTCATTTTAAAGGAAATTAATTGGGTTAACAATCTTTAGTAACTAAAATAAATTATTTCTAAGAAAGAATAAATTTTTCAATTAAAAACTGCATTTTTGATGTCTTTTAATACTGCAGTCTTTTCAAAGATATTTGATTTTTGTTTTAACATAAATTATAATCGTATACCAGCGGTAGGGTTTGAACCCACTCCTCCGAAGTGACTGGTGGCTAATTATCCGGGTTGCAGTGGTAGCTAGCAACCTAGTAAGAGACGATCACGTCCAATGTTAAGAAATATAAAAACCCATAACTCCTAAAAAAGGAG
The DNA here is from genome assembly GCA_027921565.1 of Artemia sinica. Taxonomy (NCBI): domain Eukaryota; kingdom Metazoa; phylum Arthropoda; class Branchiopoda; order Anostraca; family Artemiidae; genus Artemia; species Artemia sinica. The sequence continues at coordinate 35,459 of JAPEVW010000769.1, forward strand.
TCAGATCAAAACAAAAAGTACACCATTAGAACCGCCTTGTCCGAAACCCCTATAAGGGAAACTTACCGTCCTTTGGCTTGAATAACAAAGAAAATATAAAAGGCTTGAAAATCAAGAAAATTGACTTTTACCACGTTATTCTCCACAAAGGGGATATTTTTTTCTTTTTTCTTTTTTTCTTTCTTTTCCAAAGATAGCTTGGCACTGGAACATCGTAGAGAGTTGTTCAATGGCTCATTTTAAAGGAAATTAATGGCGTTAAAATCTTTTTGTACTTAAAACAATGTATTTTTAAAATTGAATCAGTTTTTTACGAAAAATTACATATTTCATATTAAAGATTGATCAATGACGTCATAATCGTATACCAGTGGTAGGATTTGAACCCACACCTCTGAAGAGACTGGTGACTAACACCAGCGCCTTGGACCACTCGGCCAACAAAAATATCCCACAAACAGGATATTTTTTTCTTTCTTCTTCTTCTTCTTCTTCTTTTCCACAGATAGCTTGGCACTGGGACATTGTAGAGAGTTGTTCAATGGCTCATTTTAAAGGAAATCTCTAGATCTAGTGCCATTTATACTTAATTTTTTTTAATAAATTATTTTTTACGGAAAACTTAATTTCTTATCTGGGTTGCAGCGGTAGCTAGCAACCTAGTAAGAGACGATCACGTCCAATGTTAAGAAATATAAAAAACCATAGTTTCTAACAAGGAGTCAGATCAAAACGAAAAGTACACTATTAGAACCGCCTTGTCCGAAACCCCTGTATAGGAAACTTTCAGTCCCTTGGCTTGAACAACAAGGGAAATATATTGGATTGAAAATCAAGTAAAGTGGCAGCTACTACAATATTCTGCCTAAACGGAATATTTTTTTCCGGGTTGCAGCGGTAGCTAGCAACCTAGTAAGAGACGATCACGTCCAATGTTAAGAAATATAATAACCCATAGTTCCTAACAAAGGAGTCAGATCAAAACAAAAAGTACACCATTAGAACCGCCTTGTCCGAAACCCCTGTATAGGAAACTTTCTGCCCCTTGGCTTGAACAGCAAGGGAAATATATTGGCTTGAAAATCAAGAAAATTGACTTTAACCACGTTATTCTCCCCAAACGGGATATTTTTTTCTTTTTTCTTTTTTTTTCTTTTCCACAGATAGCTTGGCACTGGAACATCCTAGAGGGTTGTTCAATAGCTCATTTTAAAGGAAATTAATTGGGTTAAAAATCTATAGTAACCAAAATAAGTTATTTCTAAAAGAGAATAAATTTTTCCACCAAAAACTGCATTTTTGATGTCTTTTCACACTGCAGTCTTTCAAACATTATAATAAAGGTCGAACTCTTCCCTATACTAACTTGCATACGCAACTTCACTATAGTTATTTTACAGTAAAGAACGAACCTTAGCCCATAGTAACAGAAACAAGATTTTATAATAAAGAACGACCTCTTGCCTATACTAAATTTTATACGCCACTTAATTATAGTATAGGTTAGTAATTCAACAGATAGAATGGCACTGAAACATCGTAGAGAGTTTTTCAATGGCTCATTTTAAATGAAATTAATGGGGTTAAAAATCTTTTGTAATTTACACAAAGGACCGATATAGCTCATTATAAATGGTGTTTGTCAATTATCCGGGTTGCAGCGGTAGCTAGCTTATAATAAAGAACGACCTCTTTGCCTATACTAAATTTTATACGCCACTTAATTATTGTATAGGTTAGTAATTCAACAGATAGCATGGCACTGGAACATCGTATATAAGAACTACAATAGTCCATAACTCCTTAAAATAAAACTTACAGTCTTTGGCTTTAACAAAATTACATTAAAAGACGATCATAGGAATAACAAACAATTGCATACATTGGAATTAAACAGCTACTTGATTGTTTGATGTTTGTCTCTTACTATATCAAAGAAGAAAAAGCCGTAGGCTTTTTCCTGTTTGTAATCAGTTTATTATCCGGGTTGCAGCGGTGGCTAGCAACTTACATAAAGGACCGAAATAGTTCATCATAAATGTTATTTGTCAATTAGCTTTTTTTTTATATTTACATTAAGGATCGATGTAGTTCATTACATATATTAGAGTTAAGAGCGAACTCAAGGACTCAGGAACTGAACCCTGTGGTTCATCCATATTATCATCATTATTTCAGCCAGGAGGTAACTGAAATAACTTTATTTTTTTATGTTACATTAATGAATGAACTGTAGCCCGTAGTAACTTGAGTAATAAAAGGAATCATTATATAGATGATTATTTTAATTATGTTCGTTAAAAAATCATCATAGGTAAAAATTTCCTTTGAGCTAACTGGATGAGAGCCAGCTATCCTAACCATTAGACCACGTAGGATATATTACAATAACTGATTAATGAAGTTTATGATAAAGAACAAATTATGGACTTAGTTAGATACCTGATTCTTTGAGGATCGTCTCTTACTATTCCAAAAAAGAAAAAGCCATAGGCTTTTTTCTGTTTGTAATCCGGTTTCTTTACATGTATTATGAAAGATTATACGTTTTGAGACAATATCAAAAAAGAGTATTGCATAGAGAATCGGGATAGTTTAGGGAGAATATGTAAGTTTCATCTTTTCGGGGTTGCAGCGGTAGCTAGCAACATAGTAAGAAACGATCGCGCCCCATAGTAAAAACTAAAGTAACCTGCAACTCCTGAATATAGATTCAGATCAAAACAAGAAGTACACTATTAGAACCGCCTTGTCCAAAACCTCTATACAGCAAACTTACCGTCCCTTGGCTTTAATAACAAGGAAAATATATTAGCTTGAAAATCAAGCAAAACGGCTGCAGCCACGGAATTCTCCACATACAACAACTTTTTTCTTTCCGTTGTTTCCTCCTCAGCTTGCTGGGTGCAGGAAAATAATAGAGAGCTTTATAATGGCTCATTTAAAAGGAAATTGCTACATCTATTTTGCTTTGTAATTAAAAATAAAAAAAAAATTAAATAGAATCAATTTTGACAAAGAAACTGCATTTCCATGTACAAGCTTGATGAATGACATTATAATCGTATATAGGTTATAACCATATATGACGTAATAAGTGAATGCAATATTTATACACGTTCATCTCTCGAAAAGATAATTTTATTTTAGTTCTAAGTTCAGGATCGCTGAAGTTATTATGTAAACTGCAAAAATATTTATGGTGTCTGAGCAATAATTTTGATTTTTTAATTAAAACTAGAAAAATACCTGAAAATTTTTAAATTAGTTTTATTTTTTGTTAGTTTTTATAATAAGGAATACACATTAAAAAAAGACCATTCGAAGAACATACCATTGCATATATTGGACATAGTTAGCTGCTCGATTTCTTGAAAAAAAAATCTTATTTGTCAAATGAAACTAGAATAATTCCTGAAAATTTTAAATAAAATAATTTTTTGAAACTGCAAAGTGCAAAAATATTTATGGTGTCTGATCAATAATTTTCATTGTTTAATTCAAACCAGAAAAAACCTCAAAATTTTAAAATTAGTTTGGTTTTCCTTTTGCTTCAATTGACTCGCTACGCCATTTTTTTACGCCATTAATTCTCTTTCATCTCATTCAAAGTTATTGTTGTATCCTGGAACCAAACTTTTTTGCCTTAACCTGTAAAGTCCATATCTCTATATTTTTGTCCTATATTTCCAATGAAAAATATTCAATTTTTTTTATTTTAGTTTGTAGCTCAGAATCACTAAAGTTATTATGTAAACTGCAAAAACATTTATGAGATCTAACCAATAATGCTAATTTTTGATTCAAACTTGAAAAATACCTGAAAATTTTAGAACTAGTTCTGTTTTTTGTCTCCTGGAACCAAAATTTTTTTTGCTTAAGCCGTAAAGTACATATCTCGATATTGTCGTCCTATCATTGGCTCTGCCTTTTTCTATAGCACTATAGTACAAAGTGTTATTTTTAATATTATAAAAAACATTTAGATATAGGTATGTAAAATGCAGTAACTCTTTTTGGGGCTTTGACAAAAATTTGATTTTTGAATTGTAACTGGAGTAATTCCTGTAAATTTAAATTAAATAATTTAATTTCATCTCAGTTCAGTTCAGAGTTATTATTGTATCCTGGAACCAAAATTTTTTGGTTTAACCCGTAAAGTACGCATCTCTTTATTGTTGTCCTATATTTTTCCAAAGAAAAAATTCCTATTTTTTTAGTTTAGTTTTCAGTTCATAATCGCTAAAGTTATTACGTAAACTGCAAAAATATTTATGATGTCTAACCAATAATACTAATTTCTTATTTAAACTAGGAAAATACCTTAAAATTTTAAAATTAGTTTTGTTTTTTGTCTCCTTGAACCAAAATTTTTTCATCTCAGTTCAGAGTTATTATTGTATCCTGGAACCAAAATTTTTTGGTTTAACCCGTAAAGTACGTATCTCTATATTGTGGTCCTATATTTTCAAAGAAAAAAATTCAAATTATTTTATTTTATACATAAAGGATCGATATTGTAAATAGGAATTTGGTAAGTATCATCGGTATCATGGTTTTAATGATAGCTGAATCACAAACTAAAAGAAATCGACCCCGACTGACCTTTCAGTTAACGGCCGACACGGCACATCCTGGTTGCAGTGGTATAATAAAGAACGAATATTCTACCGATTGTCTACTAATAATTACATATGACGTAATAAGGGATATAACGTAATATCTAACGAAAAATCAATTTTTATTTATTTTAGTTTCAGTTTAAAATCGCTAAAGTTATAAACTGCAAAATATTTATGGTATCTGAGCAATAATTTTAATCTTTTAATTTAAGAGATTAAAATTATTTTTAATCTCCCCAAGGTTCGGGGGATTTCCCAAACCTTGGGGATTTGTAGATAATGAACTAAACTTAGAGCTGATGGTCATGTAAAGTAAAAAATGGTACATCCCAGTTTTGGTGAAATGGAAAGATCTTCTGCAGAAAAAGAACAAAAGGCTGATGTTAATCTCCAAAAGGGAGTTCTTCATCAAGTATATGTTATTACTAATCCTGACCACAAACTTGCAGCCCTACGACGTCAATTAGAGGAACAAAAGCGTCAAATTGAACGAATAGCTCAATCATCCAAATCCAGCAGATCTGGCTCTGTTGCTGGGAGTGTTCATCGTAGTCCTGCAGTAAGTTTTCGAGCAGACAGCTCTGTGAGAGAAGAACCAATGAGAATTCATCTAGCTCGTCTTTCCGAGTCCTATAATGGCTCCCAAAGAGATAACCCTTGGCAGGTTGAAAAAGAACATCTATTAGCTCAAATTGAAGAAAAAACTCGGAAAATTTCTTACCTTGAAGGTCTAAATAAAAGTCACGAATCATTGCGAGCAGATTTGCAAATACAGAATAACAGTCTTAACAGAGAAATAGCTGTATTGTATGAAAAACTGAATGAGGTACAGAGCAAACAAAGTATCGATGATTCGAACCGACATGTAGAGGAAATGGAAGAAACAATCTCCAAGTTAGAAGAGAAAGTGCCTATGCAAGCTAAGCAACTTAAACAATATGAAGAGCAAAATTGTATGCTTGAAAAAGAGATAAAGAAGAAATCAAATGCTACTACTGATTTAGAAATCGCAATAAAAGAATTAGAATTCCAAATAGACGACTAAACTGAGCAAAATGGTTCTCTAGAAAATCGACTTAAACAAGAAACAGCAGCCGAGGTTGTAAATGGATACCAAAAGAATACATCCCAGTTGCAAGAGGATCTTGATTTTGCTCAGACGACTAAACTGAGCAAAATGGTTCTCTAGAAAATCGACTTAAACAAGAAATAGCAGCCGAGGTTGTAAATGGATACCAAAAGAATACATCCCAGTTGCAAGAGGATCTTGATTTTGCTCGTCAAGAGGTGGAGTCATTAAATCAGACTCTTGTTGAGGAGGCTCGCGATTTGGATAATGAAAGGGTAAAACTCACTGAGGAGTTGAGTTACATCAGTACCGAGTGTGAAAAAGTTAATAAAGAAACACTGAATACGGATAATTTAATGACAACTTTAAAAGAAGAGTACGATGAAAAAGTGTCTGCCCTTTTAAATGAGCTTAATGGACTTAAAGAAGAATTAAGCATCTCAAAAGTTAACTTCTTGGCGCTTAGAGAGTCTTTAAGTTCTTTTGAAAATAATTTAACGTAGGTGGAAACAGAAAAAGCTGCGTTGTCAGCTGAAAGTCAAAAACTGAAAGACGAGCATTACAGCGAAAAACATGCAATTGATGAGATGAAACAAAGCTTGGAGAAAGCTAAAGCCCAAGTAGATGAGGACTTTAAAAAGATTATTGACGAAAAGGAGAAAATCAATACCCAAATAAACATAGAAAAAGAACAGAGTCGTGCTCTCATTGCAGCTTTTGAAATTCAAAAAGAAGAATATTTGTCGCTTATAGCTAGCCTGAAAGAAGGGAAAAAAATGGAAGCACTTCCAAAAACTGACACCCTTGCTCAGCAACCGGAGGTACCGACTAGTCCGACCAGTCCAAATACAAGTCGTCGTCCAAACAAGAAAGGTAATAAAAAGAACAAAGTGCCATTAAAACAAACCGAGGCTCCAAAACAACTTGAACCTGCAGTTGAAGATCCGGCAACTTCGCTGAAAACGCAAATCAAAGTTTTAAATAGAACGATTGTTAAACAGGCAGAGGAGATGAGTGCGTATAAAGTAGCAGCTGATGTTGCTAATAAAAAATTAGTCGATGTCGAGGAGAAATTAGCCGATACTTTAGCGAAATATGCAGATCAAGCTTCTGAAATAGTGACTCGGTATTCATCCGAGGTTAATCTACAATTAGATTTAGACGCTGCTAAGCTAAAAATCGATGAATTAACAGCGAAATTAGAAATGTCTACTGCTGATATGGCTAATACATTAAAGACCGATCTCTCGCCCATATTAACTGATTTATGGTGGTTCCAGGGGTAGCTGCAATTACATTAAAAGACGATCACTGAAATAACAAACCATTCCTTACATTGGACTTATTTAGCTACTTGATTGTTTGAGTTTTCCGGGTTGCAGCGGTAGCTAGCAACCTAGTAAGAGACGATCACGTCCAATGTTAAGAAATATAAAAACCCATAGTTCCTAACAAAGGAATCAGATCAAAACAAAAAGTACACCATTAGAACCGCCTTGTCCGAAACCCCTGTATAGGAAACTTTCTGTCCCTTGGCTTGAACAGCAAGGGAAATATATTGGCTTGAAAATCAAGAAAATTGACTTTAACCACGTTATTCTCCCCAAACGGGATATTTTTTTCTTTTTTTTTTCTTTTTTTATAATAAAGAACGACCTCTTGCCTATACTAAATTTTATACGCCACTTAATTATAGTATAGGTTAGTAATTCAACAAATAGCATGGCACTGAAACATCGTAGAGAGTTGTTCAATGGCTCATTTTAAAGGAAATTAATGGGGTTAAAAACTTTTTGTAATTAAAACAAATTATTTTTATTACGTTAAGAAATTTTAATTATGTTCCTTAAGAAATCATCATAAGTAAAAATTTCCCATACAGAAATTGAACTCAAGCCTACTGGGTGAGAGCTATCCCAACCTCTAGACCATATAGAATATATTAAAGTATCCAATTAATGAAGTTTATGTTAAAGAATTACATTAAGGGACGATCATTGCAATAATAAACCAGTGCAGACTTTTGACTTAGTTAGCTACTTGATTGTTTGAGGTTCGTCTCTTACTATTTCATTACAGTAAAGAACTAACCTTAGCCCATAGTAGCAGAAATAAGAATATCTAGGTTGCAGCGGTAGATAGCAACCTATTAATTACATAGTCCGGGTTGCAGTGGTAGCTAGCAACCTCGTAAGAAACACCAAATTAAAAGATGATCATTAGAAGAACAAACCGTTGCTTATATTGGACTTAGCTGCCTGATTCTTTTAGGTTCGTCTCTTACTATTCCAAGAAACAAAAAGCCGTAGGCTTTTTCCTGTTTGTAATAATACATTAAAAGATAACCATATGTGACGTGATAAGTGAATGCAATATTTATACACGTTCTTTCGACAAGTATTGCATTTAACAACGGGCTATAACCTATAGTAATTATAGTAAAGATCCGGGTTGCATCCGGGTTGCAGCGGTAGCTAGCAACCTAGTAAGAGACGATCACGTCCAATGTTAAGAAATATAAAAACCCATAGCTCCTAAAAAAAGAATCAGATCAAAACAAAAAGTACACCATTAGAATCGCCTTGTCCGAAATTCCTATAAGGGAAACTTACCGTCCTTTGGCTTGAATAACAAAGAAAATATAAAAGGCTTGAAAATCAAGAAAATTGACTTTTACCACGTTATTCTCCACAAAGGGGATATTTTTTTCTTTTTTTCTTTTTTTCTTTCTTTTCCAAAGATAGCTTGGCACTGGAACATCGTAGAGAGTTGTTCAATGGCTCATTTTAAAGGAAATTAATGGCGTTAAAATCTTTTTGTACTTAAAACAATGTATTTTTTAAAATTGAATCAGTTTTTTACGAAAAATTACATATTTCATATTAAAGATTGATCAATGACGTCATAATCGTATACCAGTGGTAGGATTTGAACCCACACCTCTGAAGAGACTGGTGACTAACACCAGCGCCTTGGACCACTCGGCCAACAAAAATATCCCACAAACAGGATATTTTTTCTTTCTTCTTCTTCTTCTTCTTCTTTTCCACAGATAGCTTGGCACTGGGACATTGTAGAGAGTTGTTCAATGGCTCAGTTTAAAGGAAATCTCTAGATCTAGTGCCATTTATACTTAATTTTTTTTTAATAAATTATTTTTTACGGAAAACTTAATTTCTTATCTGGGTTGCAGCGGTAGCTAGCAACCTAGTAAGAGACGATCACGTCCAATGTTAAGAAATATAAAAAACCATAGTTTCTAACAAAGGAGTCAGATCAAAACGAAAAGTACACTATTAGAACCGCCTTGTCCGAAACCCCTGTATAGGAAACTTTCAGTCCCTTGGCTTGAACAACAAGGGAAATATATTGGATTGAAAATCAAGTAAAGTGGCAGCTACTACAATATTCTGCCTAAACGGAATATTTTTTTCCGGGTTGCAGCGGTAGCTAGCAACCTAGTAAGAGACGATCACGTCCAATGTTAAGAAATATAATAACCCATAGTTCCTAACAAAGGAGTCAGATCAAACAAAAAGTACACCATTAGAACCGCCTTGTCCGAAACCCCTGTATAGGAAACTTTCTGCCCTTGGCTTGAACAGCAAGGGAAATATATTGGCTTGAAAATCAAGAAAATTGACTTTAACCACGTTATTCTCCCCAAACGGGATATTTTTTTCTTTTTTCTTTTTTTTTCTTTCCACAGATAGCTTGGCACTGGAACATCCTAGAGGGTTGTTCAATAGCTCATTTTAAAGGAAATTAATTGGGTTAAAAATCTATAGTAACCAAAATAAGTTATTTCTAAAAGAGAATAAATTTTTCCACCAAAAACTGCATTTTTGATGTCTTTTCACACTGCAGTCTTTCAAACATTATAATAAAGGTCGAACTCTTCCCTATACTAACTTGCATACGCAACTTCACTATAGTTATTTTACAGTAAAGAACGAACCTTAGCCCATAGTAACAGAAACAAGATTTTATAATAAAGAACGACCTCTTGCCTATACTAAATTTTATACGCCACTTAATTATAGTATAGGTTAGTAATTCAACAGATAGAATGGCACTGAAACATCGTAGAGAGTTTTTCAATGGCTCATTTTAAATGAAATTAATGGGGTTAAAAATCTTTTGTAATTTACACAAAGGACCGATATAGCTCATTATAAATGGTGTTTGTCAATTATCCGGGTTGCAGCGGTAGCTAGCTTATAATAAAGAACGACCTCTTTGCCTATACTAAATTTTATACGCCACTTAATTATTGTATAGGTTAGTAATTCAACAGATAGCATGGCACTGGAACATCGTATATAAGAACTACAATAGTCCATAACTCCTTAAAATAAAACTTACAGTCTTTTGGCTTTAACAAAATTACATTAAAAGACGATCATAGGAATAACAAACAATTGCATACATTGGAATTAAACAGCTACTTGATTGTTTGATGTTTGTCTCTTACTATATCAAAGAAGAAAAAGCCGTAGGCTTTTTCCTGTTTGTAATCAGTTTATTATCCGGGTTGCAGCGGTGGCTAGCAACTTACATAAAGGACCGAAATAGTTCATCATAAATGTTATTTGTCAATTAGCTTTTTTTTATATTTACATTAAGGATCGATGTAGTTCATTACATATATTAGAGTTAAGAGCGAACTCAAGGACTCAGGAACTGAACCCTGTGGTTCATCCATATTATCATCATTATTTCAGCCAGGAGGTAACTGAAATAACTTTATTTTTTTATGTTACATTAATGAATGAACTGTAGCCCGTAGTAACTTGAGTAATAAAAGGAATCATTATATAGATGATTATTTTAATTATGTTCGTTAAAAAATCATCATAGGTAAAAATTTCCTTTGAGCTAACTGGATGAGAGCCAGCTATCCTAACCATTAGACCACGTAGGATATATTACAATAACTGATTAATGAAGTTTATGATAAAGAACAAATTATGGACTTAGTTAGATACCTGATTCTTTGAGGATCGTCTCTTACTATTCCAAAAAGGAAAAGCCATAGGCTTTTTTCTGTTTGTAATCCGGTTTCTTTACATGTATTATGAAAGATTATACGTTTTGAGACAATATCAAAAAGAGTATTGCATAGAGAATCGGGATAGTTTAGGGAGAATATGTAAGTTTCATCTTTTCGGGGTTGCAGCGGTAGCTAGCAACATAGTAAGAAACGATCGCGCCCCATAGTAAAAACTAAAGTAACCTGCAACTCCTGAATATAGATTCAGATCAAAACAAGAAGTACACTATTAGAACCGCCTTGTCCAAAACCTCTATACAGCAAACTTACCGTCCCTTGGCTTTAATAACAAGGAAAATATATTAGCTTGAAAATCAAGCAAAACGGCTGCAGCCACGGAATTCTCCACATACAACAACTTTTTTCTTTCCGTTGTTTCCTCCTCAGCTTGCTGGGTACAGGAAAATAATAGAGAGCTTTATAATGGCTCATTTAAAAGGAAATTGCTACATCTATTTTGCTTTGTAATTAAAAATAAAAAAAAAAATTAAATAGAATCAATTTTGACAAAGAAACTGCATTTCCATGTACAAGCTTGATGAATGACATTATAATCGTATATAGGTTATAACCATATATGACGTAATAAGTGAATGCAATATTTATACACGTTCATCTCTCGAAAAGATAATTTTATTTTAGTTCTAAGTTCAGGATCGCTGAAGTTATTATGTAAACTGCAAAAATATTTATGGTGTCTGAGCAATAATTTTGATTTTTTAATTAAAACTAGAAAAATACCTGAAAATTTTTAAATTAGTTTTATTTTTTGTTAGTTTTTATAATAAGGAATACACATTAAAAAAAGACCATTCGAAGAACATACCATTGCATATATTGGACATAGTTAGCTGCTCGATTTCTTGAAAAAAAAATCTTATTTGTCAAATGAAACTAGAATAATTCCTGAAAATTTTAAATAAAATAATTTTTTGAAACTGCAAAGTGCAAAATATTTATGGTGTCTGATCAATAATTTTCATTGTTTAATTCAAACCAGAAAAAACCTCAAAATTTTAAAATTAGTTTGGTTTTCCTTTTGCTTCAATTGACTCGCTACGCCATTTTTTTACGCCATTAATTCTCTTTCATCTCATTCAAAGTTATTGTTGTATCCTGGAACCAAACTTTTTTGCCTAACCTGTAAAGTCCATATCTCTATATTTTTGTCCTATATTTCCAATGAAAAATATTCAATTTTTTTTATTTTAGTTTGTAGCTCAGAATCACTAAAGTTATTATGTAAACTGCAAAAACATTTATGAGATCTAACCAATAATGCTAATTTTTGATTCAAACTTGAAAAATACCTGAAAATTTTAGAACTAGTTCTGTTTTTTGTCTCCTGGAACCAAATTTTTTTTTGCTTAAGCCGTAAAGTACATATCTCGATATTGTCGTCCTATCATTGGCTCTGCCTTTTTCTATAGCACTATAGTACAAAGTGTTATTTTTAATATTATAAAAAACATTTAGATATAGGTATGTAAAATGCAGTAACTCTTTTAGGGGCTTTGACAAAAATTTGATTTTTGAATTGTAACTGAAGTAATTCCTGTAAATTTAAATTAAATAATTTAATTTCATCTCAGTTCAGTTCAAAGTTATTATTGTATCCTGGAACCAAACTTTTTTGGCTTAACCCGTAAAGTACGCATCTCTTTATTGTTGTCCTATATTTTTCCAAAGAAAAAATTCCTATTTTTTTAGTTTAGTTTTCAGTTCATAATCGCTAAAGTTATTACGTAAACTGCAAAAATATTTATGATGTCTAAACAATAATACTAATTTCTTAATTTAAACTAGAAAAATACCTGAAAATTTTAAAATTAGTTTTGTTTTTTGTCTCCTTGAACCAAAATTTTTTCATCTCAGTTCAGAGTTATTATTGTATCCTGGAACCAAAATTTTTTGGTTTAACCCGTAAAGTACGTATCTCTATATTGTGGTCCTATATTTTCAAAGAAATTACATTAAGGAACGAACTGTATACCATAGTAATACTTCTAGGATCGATACTATATATGATTAGAATAAAGAACGAATATAAAATTATTATAAAATTTTATCCGAGTTGCAGCGGTAGCTAGCAACCTAGTAAGAGACGATCACGCCCCATAGTAAATACTAAACTAACCCAAAATTCCTGGAAAAAAAGTCAGATCAAAACAAAAAGTACACCATTAGTTTACAGTAAAGGACGATCTCTCTCCCATAATAACTGATATGTTACATTAAAAGATGATCATTAGAATAAAAAGTTATTGCATGCATTGGACTTAGTTAGCTACTTGATCGTTTGAGGTTCGTCTCTTACTATTTCAAAGAAGAAAAAGTCGTAGGCTTTTTCCTGTTTGTAATATTTTCCTGTTTTCAAACAGGAAATCAAAACAAAAAGTACACCATTAGAACCGCCTTGTCCGAAACCCCTGTATAGGAAACTTTCTGTCCCTTGGCTTGAACAGCAGGGAAATATATTGGCTTGAAAATCAAGAAAAGTGGCAGCTACTACAAAATTCTTCCTAAACGGGATATTTTTTTCTTTTTTTCTTTTTTTCTTTGTTTCCAGAGATAGCTTGGCACTGGAACATCGTAGAGGGTTGTTCAATAGCTCATCCTAAAGGAAATTAATTGGTTAAAAATCTATAGTAACTAAAATAATTATTTCTAAAAGAGAATAAATTTTTCCAATAAAAACTGTATTTTTGATGCAGTGACGTCATAATTACTATTATAAGAAACGTCAAAACTGTAAATGGTCTCATTCATGAATACATAATGGTTAGATCAAAGCAAGCTACACGCAAGTTAAAAAATCAGTACTCAAAAATCAAGAAAGTGGCAGCTACTACAACATTCTGCCTAAACGGGATATTTTTTTTCTCTTTTCTTTGTTTCCAGAGATAGCTTGGCACTGGGAACATCGTAGATAGTTGTTCAATAGCTCATTTTATAGGAAAATAATTGGGTTCCATTATCGATATATAGCAGACCAGTACATATACAGCAGACACAGATAGTCCAGTACAGAGGACTGTACTTCCTAACACGCAATAATGATATTTGTTCAAGATAGTTTATAATTTTTATAATAAAGATCGAACTCTTCCCTATACTAACTTGCATACGCAACTTCACTATAGATAAGATTACAGTACTTATATTATACATCATTATAGATTATAAAAGGTTCAAATGTTCGAAGATCATAGAGTTAAAAATTTTCCCACACCGGGAATCGAACCCGAGCCTGTTAAGTGAAAGTTAAACTATCCTAGCCACTAGACCATATGGAACAATAAAGAAGTATGATTTAAGAGCCATATGCATATTATTATTTCACCATACCAATTATATTAAGGCCAAAAAAACAAAATCGTCGACTTGCAACCTTACTTTTGACACATTAGTTAAATCTTCATTAGGCTTAAAATTTTTTTTTGCTAGTTTTACATGAAAGAACGAACCTTAGCCCATAGTAGCAGAAATAAGAATATCTAGGTTGCAGCGGTAGCTAGCAACCTATTACATAATCCGGGTTTAAGTGGTAGCTAGCAACCTAGTAAGAAACGCCAAATTAAAAGATGATCATTAAAAGAACAAACAATTGCTTATATTGGACTTAGTTAGCTGCCTGATTCTTTGAGGTTCGTCTCTTGCTATTCCAAAGAAGAAAAAAGCCGTAGGCTTTTTCCTGTTTGTAATAATACATTAAAAGATAACCATATGTGACGTAATAAGTGAATGCAATATTTATATACGTTCATCTTTCGACAAGTATTGCATTAAACAACGAGC
>JAPEVW010000768.1:0-50000 GCA_027921565.1 Artemia sinica
GAGCGACATTAAAACTTAAAACGAACAGAAATTATTCTGTATATGAAAGAGACTGTCCCCTCCTCAACGCCTCGCTCTTTACGCTAAAGTTTGACTCTGTCTCACAACTTTATTTTTTAAAACAATAAAAAACTTTAGCGTAAAGAGCGAGGCGTTGAGGAGGGGACAGTCTCTTTCATATACAGAATAATTTCTGTTCGTTTTAAGTTTTAATGTCGCTCCTTACTTTCAGTTTAAAAAACTTGTTTTTTTTTTTTTTTTTATTTAATTATAATAAAAAACGACCTCTTGCCTATGCTAACTTTTATACGCCACTTAATTATAGTATAGGTTATTAATTCAACAGATTGCTTGGCACTTGAACATCGTAGAGAGTTGTTCAATGGCTCATTTTAAAGAAAATTAATGGGGTTAAAAACTTCTTGTAATTAAAATAAATTACAATAAAGAACGACTCATAACCCATGTTAACTGTGACACTAATAGGGATTATGTAATTTCCATAATTACATTAAAAGAGGATAATTGGATTAATCCGGGTTGCAGCGGTAGCTAGCAACCTAGTAAGAGACGATCACGTCCAATGTTAAGAAATATAAAAACCTTTAACTCCTAAAAAAAGAGTCAGATCAAAACAAAAAGTACACCATTAGAACCGCCTTGATCATTACAAGAAGAAACCATTGCATATATTCGACATATTTACCTGCCTGATTCTTTGAGGTTCGTCTCTTACTATTCCAAAGAAGATTATAATAAAGATCGAACTCTTCCCTATACTAACTTGCATAGGCAACTTCACTATAGTTAAGATTACAGTATTTATATTATACATCATTATAAATTATAAAAGGTTCGAATGTTCGAAGATTATAGAGTTAAAAATTCTCCCCACACCGGGAATCGAATCCGGGCCTGTTTAGTGAAAGTTAACTATCCTAGCCACTAGACCATATTGATACCATAAAGAACCATGATTTAAGAACCATATGCATATTATTATTTTACCATACCAATTATAATAAGGCCAAAACAAAATCGTCGACTTGCAACCTTACTTTTGACACATCAGTTAAATCTTCATCAGACTTAAAAAATGTGTTGCTAGTATAAATTGATGGATCCAGTTGTATTTGATCTACACTACATATAAAATCACAAGTCGAATTGCTAGAACCTAACAAAACCAAAACTAATTTTAAAGTTTTCAGGAGATTTTCTAGTTTGAATTTAAAAATTGAACATTAAAGAACGATCTGTAGTCCATAGTAACTGAAGTGTTATAAGAAATCATTTACATAGATGATGATGCAACACATACTTATCATTAGATAAGATAGTATTACACAAATAGCACAAATTTATGTTAATTATTTTCCTTAAGAAATCATCATTGGTAAAAATTTCCTATTCCTGGAATCAAACTCGGACCAACCGGATGAGAGCCATCCGGGTTGCAGCGGTAGTTACATTAAAAGACGATTATTAGAATAACAAACAATTGCATACATTAGAATTAGTTAGCTACTTGATTGTTTGAGACTCGTCTCTTACTATTTCAAAGAAGAAAAAGCCGTAGGCTTTTTCCTGTGTGTAATCAGTTTATTATCATAGGCATTTATATTAAAGGACGATCATAGAAGAGTATTATAATAAAGATTATCCGGGTTGCAGTGGTAGCTAGCAACCTAGTAAGAGACGATCACGTCCAATGTTAAGAAAATATAAAAACCCATCCTAAAAAAGAGCTCAAAACCGGGTTGCAGTGGTAGCTAGCAACTAGTAAGAGCCGATAACGTCCAATGTTAAGAAATAAAAAAACCCATAGCTCCTAAAAAAGCAGTCAGATCAAAACAAAAGTACACCATTAGAACCGCCTTGTCCGAAACCCCTGTATAGGAAACTTTCTGTTTTTTGGCTTGAACAGCAAGGAAATATATTGGCTTGAAAATCAAGAATATAATAAAGAACGACCTCTTACCTATACTAAATTTTATACGCCACTTAATTATAGTATAGGTTAGTAATTCAACAGATACCATGGCACTGGAACATTGTAGAGAGTTGTTCAATGGCTCATTTTGAAGGAAATTAATGGGGTTAAAATCTTTTTGTAATTAAAACAATTATTTTTATTACATTAGGAAATTTTATATGTTCCTTAAGAAATCATCATAAGTAAAAATTTCCCATACAGAAATTGAACTCAAGCCTACTGGGTGAGAGCTATCCCAACCTCTAGACCATATAGGATATATTAAAATATCCGATTAATGAAGTTTATATTAAAGTTATAATAAAGATCGAACTCTTCCCTATACTAACTTGCATAGACAACTTCACTATAGTTAAGATTACAGTATTTATATTATACATCATTATAAATTATAAAAGGTTCAAATGTTCGAGGATTATAGAGTTAAAAATTTTCCCACACCGGGAATCGAACCCGGGCCTGTTTATATAATAAAGAACGACCTTTTGCCTATATTAATTTATATTAAAGTTTTTATATTTAGATATTCGGGTTGCAGCGGTAGCTAGAAACCTAGTAAGAGACAATCACGTCCAATGTTAAGAAATATAAAAACCCATAACTCCTATTAAAAAATCAGATCAAAACCAAAAGTACACCATTAGAACCACCATGTCTGAAAACCCTGTATAGGAAACTTTCTGTCATTTGGCTTGAACAGCAAGGAAAATATATTGGCTTGAAAATCAAGAAAAGTGGCAGCTACTACAGCCTTCTGCCTAAACAGTATCTTTTTTCTTTCTTTCTTTTCCACAGATAGCTGGGCACTGGAAAATCGTAGAGAGTTATTCAATGGCTCATTTTAAAGGAAATTAATTGGGTTAAAAAACTTTTGTAACTAAAGAAAAAATTTTTTAAAACAGGATAAATTTTAACACTAAAAAACTGTATTTTTTATACTGCTGTCTTTTCAAAGTATTAGTTAAAAACTAAAGTAACCCATAATTATAATAATTATAATAAAGAACGACCTCTTGCCTATACTAAATTTTATACGCCACTTAATTGTAGTATAGGTTAGTAATTCAACAGACAGCATGGTACTGGAACATCGTAGAGAGTTGTTCAATGGCTCATTTTAAAGGAAATTAATTGGGTTAAAAATCTATAGTAACTAAAATAAATTAATTCTAAAAGAGAATAAATTTTTCCACCAAAAATATAATAAAGATCGAACTCTTCCCTATACTAACTTGCATACGCAACTTCACTATAGTTAAGATTACAGTATTTATATTTTTACATTAAAAGACGATCACTGAAATAACAAACCATTCCATACATTGGACTTAGTTAGCTACTTGATTGTTTGAGTTTCGTCTCTTACTATTTAAAAGAAGAAAAGGCCGTAGGCTTTTTCCTGTTTGTATTTATAGTTAAAAAACGAACTCAAGTCCAAAGAAACTGAACACTGTGGTTCATTCATATTATCTTCATTATTTTAGCTAGAATGTAAATAAACATGTTTCTTTTTTAAATTTTAAATTGAAAAGATAGTGCTTTAATTCAACATATTAAAAGTTCTCCCGACGGGGAATCGAACCCCCTTCTCCCAGGTAACAAGTGGGCATACTTACCATATCCGGGTTGCAGCGGTAGCTAGCAACCTAGTAAGAGACGATCACGTCCAATGTTAAGAAATATATTTATAATAAAGATCGAACTATTCCCTATACTAACTTGCATAGGCAACTTCACTATAGTTAAGATTACATTGTAATAAAGAACGAACTTTTTCCTATACTAACTTGTATAGGTAACTTTACTATAGTGTAGGCTTGCACAGTTACATAATAAAAATCAAGCCCATAGGAACTTTTAGATAATTATTTTAATTAAGAGGTGACTAAAACGAGTTTATAATACATAAAGGATCGATTTATGATCTAGAGCAAGAAAAATTGCGGAATAACGATTTGGAGAGTAAGCTTCTGGACATTGAAGTGAGAGAAAGAAAGTTGAATTTGATTGTTCATGGTCTGCCTACTGAAAAGCATAATCAATCAGTGACTAGCAACGTAAAGTCTCTTCTTTCTGACAAATTGCAAGTTACCGAGGACATTTCTCTTACCAAGTGTTATCGCCTTGCGAGAAATAGCAGTTCAAACATCACTAGTAGGAAAACTAGTGTTCGACCGGCCCCTGTGTTTATATCGCTAGACACAGATCATAGCATTCAGGCGATTCTCAGTGAGGTGAATAAGTTGAAGGGTAGTGGAATTCTTATTTGCACTGATCTCCCACCAAAGCTAAATTTCCTACGGAATGATCTATTATCCAAGGGAAAGGACATGCGTGATTCGGGTTCGGTTCATCTTACGCGTATTAAACAAAAAGGGAGTAAATTATGGATCGAGTGTAAAAAGTCTCCGTCTTCACAGTGGGCTAAGATTGACTAGTTACGGTGATTAATAATGACATTCGTTTGGTGAGATTATTTTTATTACTTTATGTAATGTTTCTCTGTTCATAGGATCTATTATTTTTATTTCTTGTGAGGTTTTTTGCCCCTCTGTAGACTTATTATAAGTTTATTTTCTGTCTTTTTTGTGTGTGTTTCTATTATTTTTTATTTCTTGTGAGGTTTTTTGTCCCTCTGTAGCTTATTATAAGTTTATTTTCTGTCTTTTTTGTGTGTTTCTATTTATATGAAGTAATTGAGTACAATAATTTTTTCTGTATCCGCATTTCATGTTACAATGAATAAGTTCAGTTTCTTTCTCTTGTTTCTATTTATTTTCAAGCAGTTTCTTTTTCTTTCATCATTATTTTTGAGTTCTCGCTGGTTCAGTTGTTTTTGCTACGTTAAGACTCAGACGGTGTGCATTTTGCGTAAGTTTCTGCTAGTCCTGATCATAATTCTGATTATTTACATTGGATGATAATTGCATCTGGGATAGACTGAGAGACCTAGAGTCTAACCCTTTTGACTTTTCCATTTTCCAGAGCCATGATAAATTTTTTGGAAATGAGATAAATGATGGTGGGCTAATTAATTTTCCAAAATGTAGATATAAATTACCTTCCGAGGTTTCTGATCTTCCCAGTACCGGGGTTGTGAGAACAGGATTTTTAAATTGTACAGATTTTTTTAGTTCACAGGATGATCTTGTCGATGTAGTTCATAAGCTATCTTGTCATGTCGTTGGATTCTGTGAGACTTTTCTCATAGACACGGCTCCTCATATTGCTTTTCCTGGATATCAATTTACTTTCAAAAACCGACTGACAAGGCGCCAAGGTGGTTTGGCAGTATTAGTTAAAGATGGTATCTCTTTTCGACGCCTTGTAAATCTAGAAGGTTCTCATGAGGAAATGCTTTTTGAAGTAATGGTAACTGAAATTAGTCTTGGAAAAAAAAGATATAGTTTTTTGCGTAGTATACCGACCTCCTTCTTCTCCAGTCAAGTCTTTCCTCTCTAAACTCCATGATTTTTTGCATCAACCTCATTTTCAAAATAAAGATGTTATCCTCTCCGGAGATTTCAACATTGACCTTCTAGAAGCTTCAAATGAAGCTTCTGTTGATTTATTGTCTTCTTGCTTTTCTGCATATCTGCTTCCTACTTGCCTGATACCTACAAGAATTTCACCTAGTTCTGCTTCTCTCATTGATAATATTTTTACATCTTTACCAATTAAAGCAAATTTTGCTGTTTTAACTGATATATCGGATCATTTCCTGCTGGTTTCAGATTTAGCTTTTACTTATAAAATACCGCAGGTAAGTAGGGAACGTCAAGTACGGTTAATAAATAAAATAACATTAAAGCACCTGAATGAAAGCCTTGGTCTATTGGATTGGCAGGATGTAATATCCACGGAGGATACAGATGTGGCAACTGATACTTTCCTAAGAAATTTCAATTGCTGCCTTGATTCTAGTTGCCCATTTGTTACGAAGAAAATGTGCAGAGAAAAATTTCCTATAAGGCCGTGGATAACGTCTGGAATTTTGATATCAGTTAATAAAAAAAACCAGCTATTTAAAAAGCAGTTAAAGAATCCAACTGATTATAATATTAAAAATTTTAAAATCTTCAAAAATAAATTAACCGCACTGATACGATTGTCGAAACATAGGTATTATAAAGAGTCTTTCGAAGAAGCTCAAAATTCTCCTCGCAAAACGTGGTCTTTAATTAATTCTATTATTAAAAAACAAAGGAATTCTAAGTTGCCTGAAGTTATTAGTTTAGAAGATGGATCGACGACTAACAAATTGGAGAAAGTGGCTGATGTTTTGAATACTTATTTCGCTAGTATAGGAGAGAAAATTGTTTCATCAGTAATGAACCAGTTTGATTCACGTAGTAATAAACATTTTTCTTCATACCTTCCATCTCCTCAAAGTAATTCAATTTTTCTTACGCCTATTTCTCGGTCTGAAATAACAAAAAAATAGTGTGTGATCTAAATCCAGGTAATTCAGCGGGAATTGACGGGTCTAGTTCTATAATTGTTAATGAAATATTGTCTGCAGTAATTTTGCCATTACAGCATATAATTAATCTTTCATTTAAAAAATGGAGTTTTCCCGTCTGCTTTTAAAGAAGCGAGGATAATTCCGCTTCACAAAGGTGACTCTCCTGAAAACCCATCTAATTACCGCCCTATTTCTATTTTGTCAGCATTTTCTAAAATATTTGAGAAGGCAATTTATAAGAGGATCTATGATTTTCTTAAATCGTTTTAATTTTTTCACAAATTCCCAGTTTGGTTTTAGGTCTGGACACAATACTGAGCACGCTATCATTGCTCTCATCCAATATATTCATGAATGCTTAGATAGAGGTGAAATTCCAGCAACAATATACTTGGATTTTAAAAAAGCATTCGATACAATATCCCATTGTATTCTTTTTCGTAAATTGGATAATTGTGGTGTACGCGGACCGGCGTTGGATCTAGTTAAATCTTATCTTGATAAGAGAAAGCAACGAATAGATGGAGGTAATTTTCTCTCTTCGCCTGTTCCTCAGT
Organism: Artemia sinica; assembly: GCA_027921565.1. NCBI lineage: Eukaryota > Metazoa > Arthropoda > Branchiopoda > Anostraca > Artemiidae > Artemia > Artemia sinica. The sequence goes on from JAPEVW010000768.1 coordinate 7,019, forward strand.
CCTCCATGGTTGGGGTGCCTCAGGGCTCTGTCCTAGGTCCTCTGCTTTTTCTAGTTTGTATAAATGATTTTCACCGCGCTTTGGCAATCCCATGTCTCAGCACACATTTTGCTGATGATACGGCAGTTTCAATTTCTGAGAGGAATGACGAGGAGTTGGAGGCAAAACTTGATACTGCATTTTCTAATGTTCTTGAATGGTGTTCCGCAAATTTTATTGCTTTGAATTTATCAAAAACTAATTTCATAATTTACGGCAGGAAGTCAAATATATGCCCTCGTATTACCCGAGTTACTTCTTCAAAGTATCTATTATCAATATCTCGGGCGAATGTGATAAAGTACCTTGGACTTATGATTGATGAAAGATTATCTTTTAAAACACACATTCAAAATATACGCTTAAAGATTTAAAGGTATGTTGGTTTAATGCGGAGGTTGAAGCATTATTTGCCCTACTCTGCTTTACGAAGCATTTATTTTGCTCTGATTCAGTCTAATATTAATTATGTTCTCTAGTATATTTATCTACATTTAAAAGCCATATTAAACCAATACAGATTTTACAAAATATAAAGCAGTAAGAATCCTCAAACTTTTTATTTCATCGCCTATTTCACTTCCAAATAAGTCTTCTACAGCATCTTTATATACTTATTTAGATATACTTCCAGTTTCTCAACAATTTACTTTTGGAGCAATTATTTTCAAATTTAATTATGACATTAAGAAATCACCGCCATATTACCTCAATCAAAAGTTTGTTCTCCCGATCACAAGATTTACATCGTTATAACACGCGACAAAAAAAGAGTATCTACATTGACAAGTATAGTACTGAGAGATCTAAATTCGCCCCGTTTGTGTCAATAGCCCGGTGCTGGGATGCTCACAAGGATTTTATTGATAAATTTTCTTCTATCCATTTAATAAAAAGGAATCTTAAATTTCATTTAGTTCAGGATTATTTTTAATTAAGTGTCTTTTTAATATGATTAAGTTATTTGTTTGGATTTTTGTTCTATGTGAATGTGGGCCTCTCGGCTATCTTTTAGTATGAATTTATATTTAATAATATTGATCTCTCTTTTTTTTATATATATATTTATATTTATATTTGGATCCTGGGCTAGCTGCTACTTTCATATTATTTTTGTATTATTGTATCTTTGCCGTCGTAATTATCTTTTTTATTGTAGCGTAAAATTTTTTTTTATTGTATCTTTGTCTAGGCCTAGTTTTTCGAGCTTGTCTCCCCATGGGCCTATGTCAATTATATACATGTATATGATAATAATAAAATGATTGAACTTGAACTTGAACGGTTCATTACAAATGGGGACTATGTAAGCTTCATCGTATATAGCTGAAACCTAGTAAGGAAAAAACCGCAGAAGATAGTAACTAAAAGTTAAGATAGTACCCGGTTTGCAGCGGTAGCTAGCAACCTATTAAGATATTATCACGCCCAATGTTGGTAAATATAATAACCCATAACTCCTAAAAAGAGAGTCAGATCAAAAAAAATATACTGTTAGAACCACCTTGTTCAAAACAACTATATAGGAAACTTTCTGTCCCTTGACTTTTTTACAGTAAAGAACGAACCTTAGCCCATAGTAAAATCCGGGTTGCAGCGGTAGCTAGCAACCTAGTAAGAGACGATCACGTCCAATGTTAAGAAATTACATAAAGGATCGATACTGTTGCATTAAAGAACGAACTTTAGTCCATAGTAACTGAAGTTATATGAAAAGACTATCATTAGGAGATCATGCATAAGGGATCGATAGTGTAAATTGGAATTTTGTAAATATCGTCGGTATCATGGTTTTTAACATAAAGGACCGATAGAGTTCATTATGATATAGTAAAGAGCGAACTATAGCCTATAGCAATTGAAGTACAAAGCACAACATTAGACTAACATGAAGGATGGGTCTAGTTAAATATTGAGAAGAGTCGCTCTTACTATACAGTTCGTTACCACGAACTGTTTGATATTTGATATAGGCTACTGTTCATAACTAGCTAGCGCTGCAACCCGGATGAAATTACATTAAAGAACAAACTTTTGTCCATAGTAATTGAAGTACTTAATGATTAATATTAGACATAAATTAAAATCTTGTTTAGGGTAAAAGACCAGTGGTTAGATTTTCAACCATAATTACTTTCTCAAAAATTAAGGCCCGACCGGATTCGAACCGGTGCCTATCTCCATGATCTCTAGTCGATTGCTCTACCTGAATTAAAGATGTTTACGTGAATATTAGATTTACAATAATACATAAAGGATTGATCTAGTTCATTATTATAATAATCCGTGATGCAAGCGGTATTAAAATTTACAGAAAATTTATATAAAGGATCGATACTGTAAATGGAAATTTCGTAAGTATCCTCAGTATCATTATTTTGATGATAGATGAATTACAAGCTAAAATGAAGATCTGGGTTGTAGCGGTAGTTAAACAGTTCGTGGTAACGAACTATTAAGACGAGAGACTCGTCTTAATAGTAACCGAAACTCTAAGAAACAGAATTGTAATATCAGTAGATACATCAAAAGAATCGTATTGTTATGCTGATTTTATATATATATATAAGTTTCGTCAAGTTTTCTCATATCCACAAAAAGTTACGAGCCTGAGAAAATTTGCGATCACGTCCTGAGAGAGACGATCACGTCCAATGTTAAGAAATATAAAAAGCCATAACTCCTAAAAAAGGAGTCAGATCAAAACAAAAAGTGCACCATTAGAACCGCCTTGTCCGAAACCCCTATAGGCCTATAGGAAACTTTCTGTTCCTTGGCTTGAACAGCAAGGGAAATATTTTGGCTTGAAAATCAAGAAAAGTGGCAGCTACTACAACATTCTGCCTAAACGGGATATTTTTTTTTTCTTTTTTTCTTTTCCACAGATAGCTTGGCACTGGAACATCGTAGAGAGAGTTGTTCAATGGCTCATTTTAAAGAAAATTTATTGGGTTAAAAATCTTTTGTAACTAAAATAAATTATTTCTAAAAGAGAATAAATTTTTTACTAAAAACTGCATTTTTGATGTCTTTTCATACTGCAGTCTTTTCAAAGATATTTGATTTTTGTACATAAATCATAATCGTATACCAGCGGTAAGATTTGAACCCACGCCTCCGAAGAGACTGGTGGCTAACACCAGCGCCTTGGACCACTTGGCCACGCTGCCTCTCATAACTATATATGTGAATCCGGGTTGCAGCAGGAGCAAGTAACCTAGTAAGAGACGATCAGTCCAATGCTAAGAAATATAAAATCCCATAACTTCTAAAAATAGAGTCAGATCAAAACAAAAGCACATCATTAGAACCACCTTGTCTGAAACCCTACTAGATAAATAATGAATGTCGCCATAGTTTTATTAGAGCTATGACGTGAATAGAAAAACACGACATTATTTTGTTATTTCTGAAGTCGTTATGAAATAATATCATTACGCCATGACGTCATGAAATAAAATAATTACGTCAAGATGTCATAATTACTATATAAAATATAGTAATATAAAATATTACTAAATAGCCATATATGAAGTAATGACTGACGTGACGTAAAAATTGAAAAAAATAATTTTTATTTTATTTTCGTTTTCAGTTCAGAATCGCTAAAGTTATAAACTGCAGAAATATTTACGGTATCTGAGAAATAGTTTTAATCTTTTAATTTAGACTAGAAAAATACCTAAAAATTTTAAAATTAGTTTAGTTTTTTGTTAGGTTTCTGGTACTTGATACAAGACGTAAACATTCAACTACTGATTACATAATGGTTAAATCAAAGCAAGCTACACGCAAGCTAAAAAACAGTACTACACAAAAAACTGAGATAGCATCTTGAAAAGGGAAAAGCAAAGGTATTCAACCGACCAGGTGTATCGAGAAGTAAAAATTGAGAGAGCCAAACAAAACATCAAGGAGCGTTATCACAATGATGAAGTTTATAGAGAGGCAACAATTCAGCAAGCTAGACAAAAGAGCAAGGAACGGTATCATAATGATAAAGATTACAGAGAAGCCCCAATTGAGCAGGCTAGACAAAAGACCAAGGAGCGTTATCACAATGATGAAGATTATCCGGGTTGCAGTGGTAGCTAGCAACCTAGTAAGAGACGATCACGTCCAATGTTAAGAAATATAAAAACCCATAGTTCCTAACAGAGGAGTCAGATCAAAACAAAAAGTACACCATTAGAACCGCCTTGTCCGAAACCCCTGTATAGGAAACTTTCTGTCCCTTGGCTTGAACAGCAAGAGAAATATATTGGCTTGAAAATCAAGAAAAGTGGCAGCTACTACAACATTCTGCCTAAACGGGATATTTTTTTCTTTTTTTTTCTCTCTTTTCTTTTGTATCCAGAGATAACTTGGCACTGGAACATCGTAGAGGGTTGTTCAATAGCTCATTTTAAAGGAAATTAATTGGGTTAAAAATCTATAGTAACTAAAATAAATTATTTCTAAAAGAGAATAAATTTTTCCACCAAAAACTGCATTTTCGATGTCTTTTCACACTGCAGTCTTTCAAACATAATCGCATACCAGCGGTAAGATTTGAACCCACGCCTCCGAAGAGACTGGTGGCTAACACCAGTGCCTTGGACCACTCGGCCAGGCTGCCTCTCATAAATAAATATATATGTGAATTTGGGTTGCAGCAGTAGCTAGCAACCTAGTAAGAGACGATCAGTCCAATGCTAAGAAATATAAAAACCCAAAACTCCTAAAAATAGAGTCAGATCAAAACAAAAGTATATCATTAGAACTACCTTGTCTGAAACCCTACTAGATAAATAATGAATGGCATCATAGTTTTATATTAGAGCTATGACGTGAATAGAAAAACACGACAATATATTGTCGTTTCTGAAGACGTCATGAAATAATATCATTGCGCCATGACGTCAATAAAATCATTACGCCGTGACGTCATAATTACTACTTAAGAACGACAAAAATGTAAATTCTCTCATTCTTGATTAGATAATGGTTAGATCGAAGCAAGCTATACGCAAGTTGAAATCCGGGTTGCAGCGGTAGCTAGCAACCTAGTAAGAGACGATCACGTCCAATGTTAAGAAATATAAAAACCCATAGCTCCTAAAAAAAGGAGTCAGATCAAAACAAAAAGTACACCATTAGAACCGCCTTGTCCGAAACCCCAGTATAGGAAACTTTCTGTCCCTTGGCTTGAACAGCAATGGAAATATATTGGCTTGAAAATCAAGAAAATTGACTTTAACCACGTTATTCTCGTCAAAAGGGATATTTTTTTTTTTTTTTTTTTTGTATCCAGAGATAGCTTGGCACTGGAACATCGTAGAGGGTTGTTCAATAGCTCATTTTAAAGGAAATTAATTGGGTTAAAAATCTATAGTAACTAAAATAAATTATTTCTAAAAGAGAATAAATTTTTCCAATAAAAACTGTATTTTTGATGCAGTGACGTCATAATTACTATATAAATCATCATAGTTTTATATTAGAGCTATGACGTGAATAGAGTGACGTCATAATTAGTATATAAGGAAAGTCAAAACTGAAAATTCTCTCATTCTTGATTAGAATAATGGTTAGATCAAAGCAGGCTATACGCAAGTTGAAGAAAGAGTACTACACAAACAACAGAGATAGTAACTTGAAAAGAAAAAAGCAAAGGTATTCAACCGACCAGGTGTATCGAGAAGTAATAATTGAGAGAGCAAAAAAAAGGTATTCAACCGACCAGGCGTATCGAGAAGTAATAATTGAGAGAGCAATTATAATAAAGATCGAACTCTTCCCTATACCAACTTGCATACGCAACTTCGCTATAGTTAAGATTACAGTATTTATATTATACATCATTATAAATTATAATCCGGGTTGTTACAATAAGTTGGAATAAAAAACCATTACATACAATTGATTTAGTTAGCTACTTGATTGTTTGAGGTTCGTCTCTTACCATTTCAAAGAAGAAAAAGCCGTAGGCTTTTTCCTGTTTGTAATCAATTAGAAATAATTCTATCTTTAAATCTAGCTAGCAACCTAGTAAGAGGCAATCACGACCAATGTTAAGAAATATAAAAAACCCATAACTCCTAAAAAAAAGTGTCAGGTCAAAACAAAAAGTACACCATTAGAACCGCCTTGTCCGAAACCCCTGTATAGGGAACTTTCAGTCCCTTGGCTTGAACAGCAAGGGAAATATATTGGCTTGAAAATCAAGAGAAGTGGCAGGTTTACTTGATTTTCAAGAAAACTTTCGTCCGAACTTTTTCAACGAACTTTCGAACGATTTTCAACAAACTTTCGTCCATAATTTACAGTAAAGAACGATCTCTCGCCCATAGTAACTGACATATGGTGGTTCCAGGGGTAGCTGCAAGCTATCCAGATTGAAGCGGTAACCGGATTGCAGCGGTAGCTGTAACCCGGAGTCTCTTTCCTAGCTTATGACTCAAACAAGTTTACATTAAAAGACGATCATTGGAATAACAAACAATTTCATACATTGGAATTAGTTAGTTACTTGATTGTTGGAGGTTTTCTCTTACTATTTCAGGTTAGGTTACTTCAGTGAAGTTCAACCAGGACTTCGCTGAAGTAAGGGGTTGAACCTGTTTGTAAGAGGTTGAACCTGTTTAAGAGGTTGAACCTGTTTGTAATCAGTTTATTATCCGGATTGCAGCGGTAACTAGCAACTTACATTAAGGACCGATATAGTTCATCATATTTTTCATGTTCATCATATTGTGAATCTTGGTTGTGCGCAGTAGCTAGCAACCTCTGGGTTGCAGCAGTAGCTAGCAACCTAGTAAGAGACGATCAGTCCAATGCTAAGATCCGGGTTGCAACGGTAGCTAGCAACCTAGTAAGAGACATTCACGCCCCATAGTAAAAACTAATGTAACATACTACTCCTGGAAAAAGATTCACATCAAAACAAAAAGTACACTTTTAGAACCGCCTTGTCCAAAACTTCTATATAACAAACTTACATTTCTTTGGCTTGAATAACAAAGAAAATATATTGACTTGAAAATCAAGAAAGTTGACTTTAACCAGGTTATTCTCCACAAACGGGATATTTTTTTTTCTTTCCGCTTTTTATTTCTCCTCAGCTAGCTGGGCACTGGAAAATCATAGAGAACTGTATAATAGCTCATTTTTAAGGAAATTGCTATATGTAGTCACTTAGGTAATTAAAAATAAAATACTTTTTAAGCATTACATATAAGACATGATAATAAATTCGTTAATACATCCAGGTTTCAGCGGTATCTAGCAACGTAGTAAGAGGCTGACCACGTCCAATGTTAAGAAATATAAAAACCCATAGCTCCTAAAAAAGGAGTCAGGCCAAAACAAAAAGTGCAACATTAGAACTGCCTTGTTTGAGACCCCTATATAGGAAACTTTCTGTCCCTTGGCTTGAACAGCAAGGGAAATATATTGGCATGAAAATCAAGAAAAGTGGCAGCTACTACAACATTCTGCCTAAACGGGATATTTCTTTTTTCTTTTTTCTTTTTCACGCCACTTAATTATAGTATAGGTTAGTAATTCAACAGATACCTTGGCACTGGAACATTGTATAGAGTTGTTCAATGGCTCATTTTAAAGGAAATTAATTGGGTTAAATACCTTTCGTAACTAAAATAAATTATTTCTAAAAGAGAAGAAATTTTTCCACTATATAGTAATTACATTAAAAGACGATCATTGAATACAAAATTATTGCATACGTTGGACTTAGTTAGCTATTTGATCTTTTGAGGTTCGTCTCTTACTATTTCAATAAAGAAAAAGCCGTAGGGTTTTTCCTGTTTGTAATCCGGGTTGCACCGGTAGCTAGCAACCTAGTAAGAGACGATGACGTCCGATGTTAAGAAATATAAAGTCCATAGCTCCTAAAAAAAAGTCAGATTAAAACAAAATATAATAAAGAACAAACTCCAGCCAATAGGAGCTTAAATATTTTATATCCGGGTTGCAGCGGTAGCTATAAACCTAGTAAGAGACGATCACGTCCAATGTTAAGAAATATAAAAACCCCTAACTCCTAAGAAAAGAGTCAGATCAAAACAATCCGGGTTGCAGCGGTAGCTAGCAACCTAGTAAGAGACGATCACGTCCAATGTTAAGAAATATAAAAAAAATATCAGATCAAAAACAAAAAGTACCACCATTAGAACCACCTTGTCCGAAAACCATGTATAGTAAACTTTCTGTTATATGGCTTGAACAGAAAGGGAGATATAATGGCTTGAAAATCAAGAAAAGTGGCGGTTACTGTCTTGGCATCTTAAAGTTGACAACCTTATATTTATTATTAAACTAAATCTCTATTTCCATAGGGGGTAATCAAGAAAAGTGGCGGTTACTACAACATTCTGCCTAAACGGCATTTTTTTTCTTTCTTCTTCTCTTCCACAGATAGCTTAGCACTGGAACATCGTAGAGAGTTTTTCAATGGCTCATTTTAAAGGAATACTACAGTAAAGAACGATCTCTCTCACCCGTAGTAACTGATATATGGTGGTTCCAGGGGTAGGTGCAAGCTATCCAGATTGCAGACGTATCCAGGTTGCAGCGGCAGCTGTAACCCGGAGTCTTTTTGCTTAAACAACAAAGAAAATGTGTCGGCTTGTTATTAAACATCCGGGTTGCAGCGGTAGAACATGTAAATTAAAGAACGAACTGTAGCCCATAGTAATTGAAGTATTAAAAGCCATCTATATTATATTCAATGCTATTGTGTCTGAGTTTGTATCTTTGCTGGTAAGTTGAAAAAGTTTCTGAATTATTTTGAGGTGTTTTCCTTTTGTGGTTTACCCTCTAAAGGTAGATTTTTTGTCAAGTAGTGTTTTTATGAACTTCTCCAATTGTTAGAATAAGCCCTTTTCCCTGGGTATTTTCACCAGTGCCATCTTTTTTCTCGGGTAGATTGGTATGTCATCTATAGTATCAATTTTTTATAGCGCCATTTTTAATTTATTATCGTTAAGAAGTGTACTGGGAACTAGCATTATAATAAAGAACGAATATAAAGCTGGAAAGATACAAAGGGATTAAATTTTCTCGTCTTATTATAATATATAGCGTAAAAAGTGAATGGAATATTTATGCACGTTTATCTTTCGACAAGAATAACAATATATGACGTAATGAGTGACTTGACGTAAAAAATTACAATAAGGAACGAAATTGTAACCTTTGGCTTGAATAACAAAGTTATATTAAATAACGAACTATAGCCTATAGTAATTGAATTGCCGGGTTGCAGCGGTAGCTAGCATTATAATAAAGAACGAACTCTTTCGTATACTAAATAAGACCATACAAGTTACTGATATATCCGGGTTGCAGCGGTAGCTAGCAACCTAGTAAGAGACGATCACGTCCAATGTTAAGAAATATAAAAACCCATAACTCCTACAAAAAAATTCAGATCAAAACAAAAAGTACACCATTAGAACCGTCTTGTTCGAAACCCCTGTATAGTAAACAATCTGTTATTTGCTTGAACAGCAAGGGAAATATATTGGCTTGAAAATCAAGAAAAGTGGCGGCTACTACAACATTCTTTATAATAAAGAACGAATATTTTACCGATTATCTACTAATAACCATATATGACGTAATAAGTGACATGACGTAATATCTAAAACCTATTGTGTACTAATAACCATATATGACTTAATGAGGGACGTGACGTAAAAATTGAAAAAAATTAATTTTTATTTTATTTTCGTTTTTAGTTCAGAATCGCTAAAGTTATAAACTGCAAAAATATTTATGGTGTCTGAACAATAGTTTTAATCTTTTAATTTAGACTAGAAAAATACCTGAAAATTTAAAAATTAGTTTAATTTTTTGTTAGGTTCTTGATACTTGATACGTGACTTAAACATTCAACTAATGGTTACATAATGGTTTCAATCAAGCAAGCTACACGCAAGTTAAAAAAACAGTACTACCAAAAAAACAGAGATAGGATCTTGAAAAGAGAAAAGCAAAGGTATTCAACCGACCAGGCGTATCGAGATGCGAAAATTGATAGTGACAAACAGCGTTATTATAATGATGTAGTTTATAGACATGCGAAAACTGAGACAGCCAAACAAAAAATTAAGGAACGGTATGATAATGATGAAGATTACAGAGAAGCAACAATTGAGACAGCCAAAAAAAAGAGCAAGGAACGGTATGATAACGATATAGATTACCAAAACAAACATAAGAAAAAAGTTGCTACCAGAATAATGGGTAGATACTGGGGTGACAAAAAGCTATAATGAAAAAATTAAATTCTCTGCGAGGTTGTACCGAAGAACGCATAAGGACAAAGGGAAAAATTACATTCAGAAATACAAGAAGATGACAAAAATGCAGGCTGATCTTTGTAAATTGAGAAACATTTCACACATGTTTTATCGGGATCACGAAAAGTATTCAAAATAATAAAAAAATAATAATAAAACATTGGAGCCATATGGCCTTTACTAATGGCAACACTACAGCGTTACCCCTGATACTATCTGTTCTCGGTCTGATTTGAGCTGTTCTCGGTCTGGTCTGATCTGTTCTCGGTCTGATCTGATCTGGTTTTTTTTTATGTGAAATTACAAACAGGAAAAAACCTATGGCTTGTTATTAATGGGAATAGTAAGAGACGACCTGGCTACAACCTACGATTATGATATCATTGATCATTCTTTAACATGAAATATGCAGTTCTTCGTATAGGAAATGATTCTATTAAAAAAAAAGGTTTTTTAATTACAATGGGTTCTTAACCCCATGAAATTACTTAAAATGAGCCATTGAATAAATCTATACGATGTTTCAGTACCAAGCTATCTGTGGAAAAAAAAAAAAGATGCCGTTTAGACAGAATGCTATAGTAGCTACCACTTTTCTTGATTTTCAAGCCAATATATTTCCCTTGTTTTTCATGCCAAGGGGCATAAATTTTCCTAAATGGGGGTTTTGGACAAGGTGGTTTTTAATGGTGTACTTTTTTGTTTCGATCAAACTCTATTATTAGGAGTTACCGATTATTATATTTCCCAATACTGGATGTTACTGTCTCTTACTAGGTTGCTAGCTACCGCTGCAACCGGGATTAACGTAAACTTGTTAAAAAATTATGTAAGATGTCATAACCAGATGTTGCAACCATCATGGTTGCAGGGGTAGCTGCAACCTAGTAAAGGATGAACCAGAGCACTTAGTAAAGTTTCTAGTTACTATGCCATGGTTTGTTCTTTACTAGGTTTCAGCTATCTCTACAACCATGAAACCAATGAAAGTTATCAAATCCCCAGGTTTAATGAACTAAATCTAGCTTTTATCTAATGACTTCAGTTGCAACTGGGGTTCGTCCTATGCTATATAATCATTGAACAACTCTCTACGATGTTCCAGTGCCAAGCTATCTGTGGAAAAGGAAAGAGAGAGTAAAAACAGATGCTGCTTAGGCAGAATTCTGCATAGGCAGAATGCTGTAGTAGCTGCCACTTTTCTTGATTTTTTGCTTTTTAAGCCAAGGGACAGAAAAGTTCTTATATAGTTTTTTATTTGTCGTGGTTTCGGGCAAGGCGTACTTTTTTTTATCTGACTCTATTTTTAGGAGTTATGGGTTAAAATATTTCTTGACATTGGACATGATCGTCTCTTACTATGTTGCTAGCTACCACTGCATCCCGGATTACCACGAACTTTTATTACAAAAAGGAAGAAGGCTACGGCTTTATTAGTTGGAGTAGCAAGAGACAATGTTTTTGCTATCTTAACTTTTACTTATTATGTGTGCCGTGGTTTGTTCTTTTCTAGGTTTCAGCTACATACGACGAAACTGACGCAGTCCCGATTTATAATGAACTGTATCCATCTTTTATGCAGCGTATTGTAAATTTTACAACTGTAATTAATGACATCATAGTGCAAGTGGCTTTCACAATCGGGCATTAATCGAAAGGTAGATGGTGCAAGGCCACCCGGGGTTGATTTCTTTAAGTTTTTAATTCAGCTATAAATAAAATCATGATATCGCTGATACTTACAAAATTTCAACTTACTGTACCGATCCTTTCTTCTGGCGAAAAATACTAAATTCTAAATTTTGGCAGATAGGAGCTTAAAACCTCTACAGTAAGGTTTTCTGATACGCTGAATCTGATGGTGTGCTTTTCCTGAAGATTATATGACTTTTAGGGGATGTTTTTTTCCTTTTTCTGAAACTAAGGCAAATTTTCTCAGGCTCGTAACTTTTGATGGGTTAGAGTAACCTTGATGAAATTTTTTTAAATCAGCATAAAAATCCGATTCTATTGATATATCTATTGATATAAAAATTCCGTTTTTAATACTATTGAGACGGGTCGCTCTAACAATACAACTGATGAAACTTGCATAGTCCCCATTTATAATGAACATATAGATCCTTTATGTAATTTAAATTATAACTACTTGACTAACACTATTCATGAAGAACTATATCGATCCTTTATGAAAATTATAACTTTAGTGATTCTGAACTGAAAACTAAAATTAAATAAAAATTGATTTTTTCAATTTTTAAAACGCCTCACTCATTACGTCATATATGGGTTATTAGTACACAATCAGTATTATATATTGCGGTCATGTAACTTATAACGTAATATATGATTATTAGCAGTAGAATATGTAGAAATATAGTAGAAATATATGATATTAGAATAATCGGTAGAATATTCGTTCTTTATTATAATAAAAGACTAAAACAAAAGAAAACCGTGTTTTATCTCCAAATGTATTAAAAAGCAAAAAATGCTTACTTTCCTCCAGAAGTTTTACAAAAATAAAAATAAAATTATAGGGAAGTCATACCATATTTCATAACCATTCTGTAGCTCACACATATTTTTTTTTACTATTTTGGATTGCTGGTGGGTTGTTATAGGAGAGTATTCAGTAGCGAAAACATTCGTTAGTATTGATTTTCTGAATTGGTCTCTCAATTCGACTGATGTAATGAAAAGATGAATTTGGTACTTATTATAACCCTTTACCCTTGTAAGTTTCCTCTCATTTGACTCTATCATAGCAAGGCCGTACCTAGGATTTTTTTCGGAGGGGGTTTTACTCGAAGATTTTTTTTGGGAGGGTTATACACAAAAAAAACTAAAAAAACGCATACAAAATTTTTTTATATCCATTTTTGTTACGTTTTTACGAATCAAACAAACATTACGTTTTTACGAATCAAACAAACCCGCCTGACCCCTTCATCTAGGTATGGCCTTGTCATCTAGATATTTCTATTCCAGAGATTTCAAACTATCATTGATGCAGTTTTTTTACGCAAGACAGCTGAAAAATGTAAATAATAGGAAGAAGCATAGAATGGTCGAAAGATTCCCTTGTCGATCTTAAAACCCAACACACAACGTCACAGCCAAGCTTACGAGCCTTGAGCAAGCGATTTCGCTAGTTTCTGCCAAGATTGATTCGTACAATCTGAACTTTCCTCAAATGCCTGTGATTAGTCAACCTGCTGCGTGTGATACGCATACTACAATTTTGATCTCCGATCCCCCACCTGAGCATGGTGACCCGCTAAAGCGAAAAAAGTAACAGACTCAATTTCTGGTCATCAGCTGGGTGTCCAGAGTGCAGGTGACTAAAAAGCGGTGGACGGTGAATATTGAGAAACCTGCAGCTGAAGATTTTTGCAAATCAGCAAAAGAAGCTCTACCTGGTTCTAGTGTGAAAGTTTTATCTAAAAACACACTGGTGTTATTCGAGAAGTCCCGTCTGATTTTGACCTTGAAATGCTACGGAACCAGTTTGGTATAATCGGGTCTGGTCGGTTTGGAACAAGCAAATCGGTTAAGCTTGAATTTACAGACGCGATTACTAAAGAATCATTTCTGCGAAACGGTGTGAAGATTGGGTATGAAAACTTCCGTGTTTATGAGTTCAAGCAATTGCCAAAGTGTTTCTTCAAGTGTCGTTTCCCCTGCACACTTGGAAAGTGCATGTACCAGTAGCGCTCCCAAGTGCGCTCGTTGTGCTGGACCTCATTTATCTACGAACAGTGATCGTTGTACGGAATCTCCTAAATGTGCCAATTGTGGAGGATCTCATCCTTCTTACAGCCTACGATGCCCTGTGATTCAGAAGATCACTGATAAGGTCTATTCTCAGAAAGATGAATCCGGACATAAGTATAGTCTCATTTAATATTAATGGAACGAGAGGCAAGGACTTTTTGATGATCTGTATGTTAATTACGACGTTGTTTGTCTCCAAGAACATTTACTGACTGCCTTTAGCAAAAATTTCTGAGACGAAGCAGTGATCACGTTGTTTTTTTGCGTCCAGCTAAAATTACGCGTGGCCACCCTTCTGGTAGCTTAGCATGTGTTTTTAAGAAAAATAATTCTGGTGCGATTCCTGCGCTTTTCCAATCAGATGACACTTTTCTTGCGGTGCGTCTTGGTAATGTTGTACTAATTAATGTGTATCTGCCATATAATGATCTTTCCATTCGTTCACTTCAGAATTTCTCTTGTGCTTGTAATGGTCTTAAAACTTTAATTCAAAAGATATCGGATAACGGGTTACATTTTGTTATTGCTGGTGATTTTAATACCGATCTGGTTTCTGATAATGTAAGGAATGGTCAGCTTTTTGATTCTCTCCCGGCTTATAAAATTGTTCGGAAGTCCCATGATTATACGTATATTCACCATTCAGGTAGTAAATCAGACATTGATCACGTTATTGTTCTGCAGCTCTTGTCTGCTCGCCAGTTACGGTTCATTTTGACGAGAATGATCTTGATCACCTTCGGCTGTCTTTTGTTTATCAAAGTCTGTTGTTTGTTCTGGGAGTATGTCTAAGAGTCGTTGTGTACGTTCTAAATGGTTTTATAAGCCTGATTGGAAATGATGCGAATTTTTCTGTTTATCTTATAAGTTTGGCTTCACTTCTAAGTACGATTTATGTTCCTTATCAGCTTTTGCAGTGTAGTCAGAATTTTATTTATGCTAAATATGAAATAGACCGATATTATCATTCTATCCTCTCTGCTATGAAAGAAGCTGAAAAAATTTCTGTCCCAGTAAAGCGAATCTGAAAGAATACTCAAAACCTCTTTGGTCACTTGACCCTAACCTTAAGGCCTGTAAAAATAAAGCTAAATTTTGGCTAAAAAATTTGGACAGATTGTGGTCGGCCTAGGTCCGGTAATGTTTTTCTTATTAAACAGAAAACTAAATTAGAATTTAAGAAGTATCTAAAAAGTGTCCGATACCGAGGGCTTGATTTTCCATCTTCACCTAAAGATTGGAGGAAAGTAATTAATTTAAGTAAAACAGACGATTCTGATGTAAGTAGTATTGATATTCCACCAAGTTCTTGGCATGCATATTATTCGAAGATTTTCTCCGTTTTGAATTATTCTGTTCATAGAAAGTTTAATAAAGCGTTTGTTAAAATTGTCCCTAAATTTCTAAGTCAGCGTTTTGTTTTGCCTATATCGCGTTGTGAAGTTTTGAATGCTTTGAATCATCTTAAGTCGAAATCTATTGATGCTGATGGTATCTCTAAAATGCATCTAACTCCCCAATGTGCTGAACTTGTGTCACATCTTGCGCTTTTGTTTCAAATGTGCTTGGCATCTTCTGTCGTCCCGGAAAGCTTTTTGTGTGGCAGCGTGACTTCAATTTTAAAAAGAGGTAAACCGCCTACAGATTGCTCTTCTTACCGTCCAGTTTCTGTTTCTTGCAATATTAGCAAGGTCTTCGAGTATATTCTTTTACCTAATTTAACTCGAAATATTTCTTTCTTTGGTGAAAATCAACTTGGTTTCAGACCTGGTGTGGGGTGCAAACATGCTCATCGTGTTCTTTCTTCTATTCTACTTTCTAATTCTTCTAAGGGTAAAGGCGTATATCTCTGTACACTTGATCTTTCAAAGGCTTTTGATTCTGATGTTCATGACCAGCTTTTCTTTTCTTTGGCTTCTTCTGGTGGTAATTTTTCGGTTGTTTACCTTCTACGGTTTTGGTATTCTAATTCTTACCTCGACCTGAAATCTTCTCCAGAAACAACTATTAAAGTGCTTCGTGATGTTAGGCAGGGAGGTGTTTTATCACCAACCCTGTTCAAAATTTGTATTTCTACTGTTCTGGAAAAGATCTCAGGCACTTATTTTTCTGGTTCTACTGATGTTTCTTACATTGCCTATGCTGATGACATTCTGTTGATTAGTCGTACTAAGTCTGCTCTTTCTGCGATGGTTTCCTTAGTTTCTCAGTCTTTCCTAAATATTGTTGGTCTATCCTATAAAGTCTATCCTCAAAACTTATCCTATCTTTTTTCATTTTCTTTTCAAAGCAATATAATACTCCCAAACTTGCAACAGTGTAAAACACTGGAGTTAATTTAGATATAAATTTCATTCTGTAAAAATTATTAATACCCATAAAACGACGTGTCAAGTATCAAGACCCTATCAAAAATCAAAACTAATATAAAAATTTTCAGGTTCTTTTCTAGTTTTAACTAGAATATTAAAATTATTGCTCCTACACCATAAATATTTTTGCAGTTTACATAATGACTTTAGCGATCCATGATATAAAATTATTTTCATTAAAATTTTCAGCAATTACTCTAGTTTCAATTCACCAATCAATTTTTTTTATCTGGGTTGCAGCGGTAGCTAGCAACCTAATAAGAGACGATCATGCCCAATAGTAAAAAATAAAATATTCCATAACTTCTAAAACTAGAATCAGATCAAAAACAAAGTTCACTATTAGAGCCGCATTTTCCAGTACCCCTATATAGGAACCTTCCATTGGCTTGAAAAACAAGGAAAATATATTGGCTGAAAATCAAGAAAAATGGCTAAGACCACGTTATTCCGCATCGACAACATGTTTTTTTCCGTTTTCCCCTCAGCTAGCTGGGCAATAGAAAGCTGTATTATAATGGCTCATTTTAAAGAAAACTGATGTATTTAAAAATATTTCATAATTAACAAAAATAATTAAAAAAATAAAATATTATTTTACGAAAAACTGCGTTTTTATACAGCTCTTTAGTAGAAAAATGTTATGCTTTCCTCCTGGAGCCAAACTTTTTTTTAGCTGAACTCATAAAGTACTTATCTCTATAACTTTGTGCTTTATGTTTGTAGAAAAAAAAATAATTTTTTTTTTATTTTAGTTCTTAGTTCAGGTTTGATAGAGCTATTATGTAAACTGAAAAAAATATTTACGGTGTCCAAGCATTTTTTTCATTTAAACTAGAAAGAGAGCTGAAAATTTTTAAAATTAGTTTCACTTATTATGTCATATAACACGAAAGAAGTGAAAGCAATATTTTTCAGTTTAGAATCGCTAAAGTTATTATGTAAACTGTAAAAATATTTATGATATCTGAGCAATAATTTTAATCTTTTCATTCAAACAAACAAAAATACCTGAAATTTAAAAATTAGTTTTTTCTTTGTTAGGTTATGGGTACTTGATACGAGACTTAAGAAATTATAATAGGATAATTAAAATAGTAATAAGATGCCTTCTAAGCGAGTATACGTAATTTAAAAAAACAGTACTACACAAAAAACAGAGATAGCTTCTTGAAAAGAGAAAAGCAAAGGTATTCAACCGAAAAGGCGTATTGAGATGCAAAAATAGATAGTGACAAACAGCATTATTATAATGATGAAGTTTATATACATGCAAAAATTGAGACAGCCAAACAAAAGAGCAAGGAACGGTATGATAATGATAAAGATTACCGAAAAAAACATAAGAAAAAGTTGCTACTAGAATAAAAGGTGACAAAAGCTATAATGAAAAAATTAAAACCTCTGCGAGGCTTTACCAAAAAGAAACGCATAAGGACAAAGTGAAAATCCGGGTTGCAGCGGTAGCTAGCAACCTAGTAAGAGACGATCACGTCCAATGTTAAGAAATATAAAAACCCATAGCTCCTAAAGCAGGAGTCAGATCAAAACAAAAAGTACACCATTAGAATCGCCTTGTCCGAAACCCCTGTATAGGAAACTTACCGCCCTTTGGCTTGAACAGCAAGGGAAATATATTGGCTTGAAAATCAAGCAAATTGACTTTTACCACGTTATTCTCCCCAAACGAGATATTTTTTTCTTTTTTTTTTCTTTCTTTTCCAGAGATAGCTGGCACTGGAACATCGTAGAGGGTTGTTCAATAGCTCATTTTAAAGGAAATTAATTGGGTTAAAAACCTTTTGTAACTAAAATAAATTATTTCTAAAAGAGAATAAATTTTTCCAATAAAAACTGTATTTTTGATGCAGTGACGTCATAATTACTATATAAGAAACGTCAAAACTGTAAAATTCATGAATATCACAATAAGAGACGATCACGTCCAATGCTAACATAACAATAAAGAACGAACTCTAATTAAATTTTGTTATTATTACAGTAAGGAACGAAGTCTATCTCATAGTACAACAGAGAAAAGAAAAAGAGGTATAGTGTATATGACGTCATTATAATGATAAAATAACTCTTGGCTATACTAACTGGCATAGTCAAGTTAGTATAGCCGTTAGAATACGTTTATCAAATATAATAAAGATCAAACTCTTCCCTATACTAACTTGCATACACAACTTCACTATAGTTAAGATTACAGTATTTATATTTTTACATTAAAAGACGATCACTGAAATAACAAACCATTCCATGCATTGGACTTAGTTAGCTACTCGATGGTTTGAGTTTCGTCTCTTACTATTTAAAAGAAGAAAAAGCCGTAGGCTTTTTCCTGTTTGTATTTATAGTTAAAAAACGAACTCAAGTCAAAAGAAACTGAACCCTGTGGTTCATTCATATTATCTTCATTATTTTAGCTAGAATGTAAATAAACAAGTTTCTTTTTTAAATTTTAAATTGAAAAGATAGTGCTTTTAATTCAACATATTAAAAGTTCTCCCCGACGGGGAATCGAACCCCCTTCTCCCAGGTAACAAGTGGGCATACTTACCATTAGACTATCAAAGACTTATAAAATAAAAGTTACATATAAGATATGATATTATCCGGGTTGCAGCGGTAGCTAGCAACCTAGTAAGAGACGATCACGTCCAATGTTAAGAAATATAAAAACCCATAGCTCCTAAAAAAGGAGTCAGATCAAAACAAAAAGTACACCATTAGAACCGCCTTGTCCGAAACCCCTGTATAGGAAACTTTCTGTCCCTTGGCTTGAACAGCAAGGGAAATATATTGGCTTGAAAATTAAGAAAATTGACTTTAACCACGTTATTCTCCCCAAAAGGGATATTTTTTTCTTTTTTTTTTGTATCCAGAGATAGCTTGGCACTGGAACATCGTAGAGGGTTGTTCAATAGCTCATTTTAAAGGAAATTAATTGGGTTAAAAATCTATAGTAACTAAAATAAACTATTTCTAAAAGAGTTATAATAAGGAACGACTCTTGCCTATACTAAATTTTATACGCCACTTAACTATAGTATAGGTTAGTAATTCCACAGATAGCTTGGCACTGGAACATCGTAGAGAGTTGTTCATTACATTAAAATCCGGGTTGCAGTGGTAGCTAGCAACCTAGTAAGAGACGATTACGTCCAATGTTATGAAATATAATATCCGGGTTGCAGCGGTAGCTAGCAACCTAGTAAGAGACGATCACCTCCAATGTTAAGAAATATAAAAACCCGTAGCTCCTAAAAAAAGAGTCAGATCAAAACAAAAAGTACACCATTAGAACCGCCTTGTACAAATCCTCCATAAAGGAAACTTACCGCCCTTTGGCTTGAATAACAAAGAAAATATATTGGCTTGAAAATCAAGAAAATAGACTTTTACCACGTTATTCTCCCCAAACGGGATATTTTTTTCTTTTTTTCTTTTTTTTCTTTTTTTGTATCCAGAGATAGCTTGGCACTGGAACATCGTAGAGGGTTGTTCAATAGCTCATTTTAAAGGAAATTAATTGGGTTAAAAATCTATAGTAACTAAAATAAATTATTTTTAAAAGAGAATAAATTTTTTCAATAAAAACTGTATTTTTGATGCAGTGACGTCATAATTACTATATAAGAAACGTCAAAACTGCAAAAGGTCTCATTCATGAATACATTTATCCGGGTTGCAGCGGTAGCTAGCAACCTAGTAAGAGACGATCACGTCCAATGTTAAGAAATATAAAAACCCATAGTTCCTAACAAAGGAGTCAGATCAAAACAAAAAGTACACCATTAGAACCGCCTTGTCCGAAACCCCTGTATAGGAAACTTTCTGTCCCTTGGCTTGAACAGAAAGGGAAATATATTGGCTTGAAAATCAAGAAAAGTGGCAGCTACTACAACATTCTTCCTAAACGGGATATTTTTTTCTTTTTTTTTTTCTTTGTTTCCAGAGATAGCTTGGCACTGGAACATCGTAGAGGGTTGTTCAATAGCTCATTTTAAAGGAAATTAATTGGGTTAAAAACCTTTGTAACTAAAATAAATTATTTCTAAAAGAGATTATAATAAAGATCGAACTCTTCCCTATACTAACTTGCATGGGCAACTTCACTACAGTGAAGATTACAGTATTTATATTATACATCATTATAAATTATAAAAGGTTCGAATGTTCGAGGATTATAGATTTACATAAAGGATCGATATGTTTAAAATAAAGAATGAATAGAAAAACCCATAAGGAGACTAAAAGTTAGTAATAACATAGTAAAGAACGAGCTCAAGCCCAAAGAAACTGATCCGGGATGCAGCGGTAGCTAGCAACCTAGTAAGAGATGATCAGGTCCAATGTTAAGAAATATAGAAACCTGAAAGTAGCTCCTGAAAAAGGAGTCAGATCAAAACAAAAAGTACACCATTAGAACCGCGTTGTCTGAAACCTTACAATAAAGAACGAACTCCTGCCTATACTAACTTGCATAGACAACCGGGTTGCAGCAGTAGCTAGCAACCTAGTAAAAGACGATCATGTCTAATTTAAAGAAATATTAAAACCCATAACTCCTAAATCTGGGTTGTCAATCCAGGTTGCTCGTCTCTTACTATTTCAAAGAAGAAAAAGCCGTAGGCTTTTTCCTGTTTGTAATATTTTCCTATTTGTTATCAGGGTTGCAACTGTATTTTTTCCGGCCCTATGCAATACTCAAATCATGCCCATAGGGTGTGTACCTTGAGTCACTAACCCCTCACTCATTGTTCGAGCATCCAGATTGCAGCGGTAGCTAGCAATCCGGGTTGCAGCGATAGCTAGCCACCTAGCAAGAGACGATCACGTCCAATATTCAGAAATATAAAACCCCTAACTCCTAAAAATTTCTTCAAAGACCAACACGAAATCTCGCTTTCGCTGTTAATTTTTTCTACTGCGAGTTGAGGAGTAAAAGGAGCTGATCTTTGAAAAATAAAGGCTTTTTATCCGGGTTGCAGCGGTAGCTAGCAACCTAGTAAGAGACGATTACAGTAAAGAACGAACTTCCAGCCCATAATCTGGGATGCAGCGGTAGCTAGCTAACTATTAAGAGACGATCACGCCCCATAGTAAAAACTAAAGTAGCCCATGACTCCTGAAAAAAGGTTCAGATCAAAACAAGAATTACACTATTAGGACCACAATAGGACAACAATATAGAGATACGTACTTTACGAATTAAGCCAAAAAGGTTTGTTTCCAGGATGCAATAATAACTTTGAACTAAGATAATATAAAATTAATGGCGTAAAAAAATGGCGTAGCGAGTTAATTGAAGCAAAAGGAAAACCAAACTAATTTTATAATTTTGTGTTTTTTTCTGGTTTGAATTAAAAAATGGAAATTAGTGATCAGACACCATAAATATTTTTGCACTTTGCAGTTAAATAAAATTATTTTATTTAAAATTTTTAGGATTACATTAAAGAACGATCTGTAGTCCATAGTAATTGATTATAATAAGAGACTAACCTCAAAGAATCAGGCAGCTAACAAAGTCCAATATATGGAAGGGCTTGTTCTTCTTGTTGTATAGTAAAGAAACTTTCTGTCCCTTGGCTTGAACAGCAAGGGAAATATATTGGCTTGAAAATCAAGAAAATTGACTTTAACCACGTTATTCTCCCCAAACGGGATATTTTTTTCTTTTTTTTTCTTTTTACAGTAAAGAACGATCTCTCTCCCATAGTAACTGATATGTTACATTAAAAGACGATCATTGGAATAAAAAGTTATTGCATGCATTGGACTTAGTTAGCTACTTGATCATTTGAGGTTTGTCTCTTACTATTTGAAAGAAGAAAAAGCCGTAGGCTTTTTCCTGTTTGTAATATTTTCCTGTTTGTTATCAGGGTTACAGTGGTATCCGGGTTGCAGCGGTAGCTAGCAACCTAGTAAGAGACGATCACGTCCAATGTTAAGAAATAAAAAAACCCATAGCTCCTAAAAATCTGGGTTGCAGCGGTAGCTATTAACCTAGTAAGAGACGATCACGTACAATGATAAGAAATATAAAAACCCCTAGTTCCTAAAAAAGGAGTCAGATCAAAACAAAAAGTACACCATTAGAACCGCCTTGTCCGAAACCCCTGTATAGGAAACTTTCTGTCCCTTGGCTTGAACAGCAAGGGAAATATATTGGCTTGAAAATCAAGAAAAGTGGCAGCTACTACAACATTCTTCCTAAACGGGATATTTTTTTCTTTTTTTCTTTTTTTCTTGTTTCCAGAGATAGCTTGGCACTGGAACATCGTAGAGGGTTGTTCAATAGCTCATTTTAAAGGAAATTAATTGGGTTAAAAACCTTTTGTAACTAAAATAAATTATTTCTAAAACAGAATAAATTTTTCAACCAAAAACTGCATTTTCGATGTCTTTTCACACTGCAGTCTTTCAAACATAATCGTATACCAGCGGTAAGATTTGAACCCACGCCTCCGAAGAGACTGCTGGCTAACACCAGTGCCTTGGACCACTCGGCCAGGTTGCCTCTCATAAATAACTATATATGTGAATCTGGGTTGCAGCAGTAGCTAGCAATCTAGTGAGAGACGATCAGTCCAATGCTAAGAAATATAACAAAACTCCTAAAAATACAGTCAGATCAAAACAAAAGTACATCATTAGAATTACCTTGTCTGAAACCCTACTAGATAAATATTGAATGTCGTCATAGTTTTATATTAGAGCTATGACGTGAATAGAAAAACACGAAATTATATTGTTGTTTCTGTTATAATAAAGAGCGAACTCTTGCCTATAATAACTTATATAGGCATCCGGGTTGCAGCAGTAGCTAGCAACCTAGTAAGAGACCATCACGTCCAATGTTAAGAAATATAAGAACCCATAGCTCCTAAAATATAATAAAGAACGACCTCTTGCCTATACTAAATTTTATAGGCCACTTAACTATAGTAGCATAAAGGATTTTATAATAAAGAACATCCGGGTTGCAGCGGGAGCTAGCAACCTAATAAGAGACGATCGAGTCCAATGCTAAGAAATAAAAAAAAAACCATAGCTCCTAAAACAGCAGTCAGATCAAAACAAAAAGTACACCATTAGAACCGCCTTGTCCAAAAACTCTGTATAGGAAACTTTCTGTAATTTGGCTTGAACAGCAAGGCTTGAAAATCAAGAAAATTGACTTTAACCACGTTATTCTCCACAAACGGGATATTTTTTTTTTTTTGTTTCCAGAGATAGCTTGGCACTGGAACATCGTAGAGAGTTGTTCAATAGCTCATTTTAAAGGAAATCTCTAGATCTAGCGTCTTTTGCACTTAATTTTTTTTTTAATTAATTATTTTTTACGAAAAACTTAATTTTTTATATACAATATTGATCCATGACGTCATAGTCGCTGGATGTAGTTAGTATCTGGGTTGCAGCGGTAGCTAGCAACCTAGTAAGAGACGATCACGTCCAATGTTAAGAAATATAAAAACCCATAGTTCCTAAAAGTCAGATCAAAACAAAAAGTACACCATTAGAACCGCCTTGTCCGAAACCCCTGTATAGGAAACTTTCTGTCCCTTGGCTTGAACAGCAAGGGAAATATATTGGCTTGAAAATCACGAAAAGTGGCAGCTATTACAACATTCTGCCTAAACGGGATATTTTATTCTTTTTTTCTCTTTTCTTTTGTATCCAGAGATAGCTTGGCACTGGAACATCGTAGAGGGTTGTTCAATAGCTCATTTTAAAGGAAATTAATTGGGTTAAAAATCTATAGTAACTAAAATAAATTATTTCTAAAAGAGAATAAATTTTTCCACCAGAAACTGCATTTTCGATGTCTTTTCACACTGCAGTCTTTCAAACATATTACATTAAAAGACGATCACTGAAATAACAAACCATTCCATACATTGGACTTAGTTAGCTACTTGATTGTTTGAGTTTCGTCTCTTACTATTTAAAAGAAGAAAAAGCCGTTGGCTTTTTCCTGTTTGTATTTATAGTTAAAAAACGAACTCAAGTCCAAAGAAATATAATAAAGAACGACCTCTTACCTATACTAAATTTTATACGCCACTTAATTATAGTATAGGTTAGTAATTCAGCAGATAGCATGGCACTGGAACATTGTAGAGAGTTGTTCAATGGCTCATTTGGAAGGAAATTAATGGGGTTAATTACAGTAAAGAACGAACATTAAATATTATAAAGAACGAATTACAATAAAGAAGGACACCTAGCCCATGTTAACTGAAACATAAATATGGATTATGTAATTTTACATTAAAAGACGATCGTTGAAATAACAAACAATTGCATACATTGGAATTAGTTAGCTACTTTTACATAAAGGCTCGATCATCGAATTTAAGCTGAAACTAAGTAAAGGACAATTATGCCTCCATATATTCACAGTGATGTATAAGATTTTCCATTACATCTGTAAACATGTTCCACAGTTGCCGGTCCATACCTTCGAAGCTTTTCACTAAACATGCAACATTTCTTTTGGATATTACTATGAAGTTTTGCGAAAGCATCTCTAGCTGACTTTTCAACAATTATAATAAAGATCGAACTCTTCCCTATACTAGCTTGCATACGCAACTTCACTATAGTTAATATAGTTAAGATTACAGTATTTATACTATACATCATTATAAATTATAAAAGGTTCAAATATTCGAAGATTATAGAGTTAAAAATTTTCCCACACCGGGAATCGAACCCGAGCCTGTTTTATAGTAAAGAACGAACTCTTGCCCTTAGTTACCTATGTCTTGTCAAATTAGCTAATTAATTTCACCTGATTTTGTTTTAAAAATAATTCCCACACCGGGATTCGAACCCAAGCCAATTGGTTGAAAGCCAACTATCCTAAACCACTAGACCATATGAGATATGTGTAAAAAGCTAATTAATTGTTTTATGATATTATAATAAAGAACGACCTCTTGCCTATACTAAATTTTATACGCCACTTAATTATAGTATAGGTTAGTACTTCAACAGATATTTCCGGGTTGCAGCGGTAGCTAGCAACCTAGTAAGAGACGATCACGCCCAATGTTAAGAAATATAAAAACCCATAGCTCCTAAAAAAGGAGTCAGATCAAAACAAAAAGTACACCATTAGAACCGCCTTGTCCGAAACCCCTGTATAGGAAACTTACCGCCCCTTGGCTTGAACAGCAAGGGAAATATATTGGCTTGAAAATCAAGCAAATTGACTTTTACCACGTTATTCTCCCCAAACGAGATATTTTTTTCTTTTTTTTTTCTTTCTTTTCCAGAGATAGCTTGGCACTGGAACATCGTAGAGGGTTGTTCAATAGCTCATTTTAAAGGAAATTAATTGGGTTAAAAACCTTTTGTAACTAAAATAAATTATTTCTAAAAGAGAATAAATTTTTCCAATAAAAACTGTATTTTTGATGCAGTGACGTCATAATTACTATATAAGAAACGTCAAAACTGCAAAAGGTCTCATTCATGAATACATTTATAATAAAGAACGACCTCTTGCCTATACTAAATTTTATAGGCCACTTAACTATAGTAGCATAAAGGATTTTATAATAAAGAACATCCGGGTTGCAGCGGGAGCTAGCAACCTAATAAGAGACGATCGAGTCCAATGCTAAGAAATAAAAAAAAAACCATAGCTCCTAAAACAGCAGTCAGATCAAAACAAAAAGTACACCATTAGAACCGCCTTGTCCAAAAACTCTGTATAGGAAACTTTCTGTAATTTGGCTTGAACAGCAAGGCTTGAAAATCAAGAAAATTGACTTTAACCACGTTATTCTCCACAAACGGGATATTTTTTTTTTTGTTTCCAGAGATAGCTTGGCACTGGAACATCGTAGAGAGTTGTTCAATAGCTCATTTTAAAGGAAATCTCTAGATCTAGCGTCTTTTGCACTTAATTTTTTTTTAATTAATTATTTTTTACGAAAAACTTAATTTTTTATATACAATATTGATCCATGACGTCATAGTCGCTGGATGTAGTTAGTATCTGGGTTGCAGCGGTAGCTAGCAACCTAGTAAGAGACGATCACGTCCAATGTTAAGAAATATAAAAACCCATAGTTCCTAAAAGTCAGATCAAAACAAAAAGTACACCATTAGAACCGCCTTGTCCGAAACCCCTGTATAGGAAACTTTCTGTCCCTTGGCTTGAACAGCAAGGCTTGAAATATATTGGCTTGAAAATCACGAAAAGTGGCATTATAATAAAGAACGACCTCTTGCCTATACTAAATTTATAGACCACTGAACTATAGTATAGGTTAGTAAGGTTTACATAAAGGACTGATCCGGGTTGCAGCGGTAGCTAGCAACCTAGTAAGAGACGATCACGTCCAATGTTAAGAAATATAAAAACCCATAGTTCCTAAAAAAGGAGTCAGATCAAATTCAAAAGTACACCATTGGAACCGCCTTGTTCGAAACCCCTGTATAGTAAACTTTCTGTCCCTTGGCTTGAACAGCAAGGGAAATATATTGGCTTGAAAATCAAGAAAAGTGGCAGCTACTACAACATTCTGCCTAAACGGGATATTTTTTTTTCTTTTTTTTTTCTTTTGTATCCAGAGATGGCTTGGCACTGGAACATTGTAGAGGGTTGTTCAATAGCTCATTTTAAAGGAAATTAATTGGGTTAAAAATCTATAGTAACTAAAATAAATTATTTCTAAAGAGAATAAATTTTTCAACCAAAAACTGCATTTTTGATGTCTTTTCACACTGCAGTCTTTCAAACATAATCGTATACCAGCGGTAAGATTTGAACCCACGCCTCCGAAGAGACTGGTGGCTAACACCAGTGCCTTGGACCACCCGGCCAGGCTGCCTCTCATAAATAAATATATATGTGAATTTGGGTTGCAGCAATAGCTAGCAACCTAGTAAGAGACGATCAGTCCAATGCTAAGAAATATAACAAAACTCCTAAAAATAGAGTCAGATCAAAACAAAAGTACATCATTAGAATTACTTTGTCTGAAACCCTACTAGATAAATAATGAATGTCATCATAGTTTAATATTAGAGCTATGACGTGAATAGAAAAACACGAAATTATATTGTTGTTTCTGATGACGTCATGAAATAATATCATTGCGCCATGACGTCAATAAAATCAGTACGCCGTGACGTCATAATTACTACTTAAGAACGACAAAGATGTAAATTCTCTCATTCTTGATTAGATAATGGTTAGGTCGAAGCAAGCTATACGCAAGTTGAAAAAACAGTACTACACAAACAACAGAGATAGTATCTTGAAAGAAAAAAGCAAAGGTATTCAACCGACCAGGCGTATCGAGAAGTAATAATTGAGAGAGCAAAACAAAGGTATTCAACCGACCAGGCGTATCGAGAAGTAATAATTGAGAGAGCAAAACAAAACAGCAAGATGTGTTATCACAATGACACAGTTGCCGGTCCATACATTGGAAGCTTTTCACTAAACATGCAACATTTCTTTTGGATATTACTATGAAGTTTTGCGAAAGCATCTCTAGCTGACTTTTCAACAAAATCTATTCTTTCAGAGATAATTTTAATCTTTAATTTTGAATATTTTTCTTAATCCCGGTAAAACATTCGTAAAATTTTTCTCAATTTACAAAGATCAGCCTTTGCGTTCTTTGCAGCTTGTGTAAACTGCAAAAATATTCATGGTATCCGAGCAATAGTTCGAATATTTCTATTCGAGCTAGAAAAATACCTTAAAATGTTAAAATTAGTTTTATTTTTGGTTAGGTTCTAACTACCCGATGTGGGATTGACTATGTAGTTTCAGACCAAAAAATTCCATTTTTTAATATATATTTTTTAATAATCCGGGTTGCAGCGGTAGCTAGCAACCTAGTAAGAGACGATCACGTCCAATGTTAAGAAATGTAAAAACCCATAGTTCCTAAAAAAGGAGTCAGATCAAAACAAAAAATACACCATTAGAACCGCCTTGTCCGAAACCCCTTGAAAGGAAACTTACCGCCCTTTGGCTTGAACAGCAAGGGAAATATATTGGCTTGAAAATCAAGAAAATTGACTTTAACCACTTTATTCTCCACAAACGGGATATTTTTTTCTTTTTTTTCTTCTTTTCCAGAGATAGCTTTGCACCTGAACATCGTAGAGAGTTGTTCAATGGCTCATTTTAAAGGAAATTAATTGGGTTAAAAACCTTTTGTAACTAAAACAAAGTATTTTAAAACAGGATAAATTTTTCCACTAAAAACTGTATTTTTGATGTCTTTCCAAACTGCTGTCTTTTCAAAGACATTTGATTTTTGAAGCAATCAAACAGTTCGTGGTAAGGTTGTATTTTAAACTTTATATTCCATAGATAGCTTAGCACTGGAACATCGTAGAGAGTTGTTCAATGGATCATTTTAAATCCGGGTTGCAGCGGTAGCTAGCAACCTAGTAAGAGACGATCACGTCCAATGTTAAGAAAT
The DNA here is from genome assembly GCA_027921565.1 of Artemia sinica. NCBI lineage: Eukaryota > Metazoa > Arthropoda > Branchiopoda > Anostraca > Artemiidae > Artemia > Artemia sinica. The sequence goes on from JAPEVW010000768.1 coordinate 35,993, forward strand.
ATAAAAACCCATAGTTCCTAACAAAGGAGTCAGATCAAAACAAAAAGTACACCATTAGAACCGCCTTGTCCGAAACCCCTGTATAGGAAACTTTCTGTCCCTTGGCTTGAACAGCAAGGGAAATATATTGGCTTGAAAATCAAGAAAATTGACTTTAACCACGTTATTCTCCCCAAACGGGATATTTTTTTCTTTTTTCTTTTTTTTTCTTTTCCACAGATAGCTTGGCACTGGAACATCGTAGAGGGTTGTTCAATAGCTCATTTTAAAGGAAATTAATTGGGTTAAAAATCTATAGTAACTAAAATAAATTATTTCTAAAAGAGAATAAATTTTTCCACCAAAAACTGCATTTTTGATGTCTTTTCACTTTTTTCTTTTTCTTTTCCACAGATAGCTTGGCACTGGAACATCGTAGAGGGTTGTTCAATAGCTCATTTTAAAGGAAATTAATTGGGTTAAAAATCTATAGTAACTAAAATAAATTATTTCTAAAAGAGAATAAATTTTTCCACCAAAAACTGCATTTTTGATGTCTTTTCACACTGCAGTCTTTCAAACATAATCGTATACCAGCGGTAAGATTTGAACCCACGCCTCCGAAGAGACTGGTGGCTAATTACATTAAAAGACGATCATTGGAATAACAAACAATTGCATACATTGGAATTAGTTAGCTACTTGATTGTTTGAGGTTCGTCTCTTACTATTTCAAAGAAGAAAAAGCCTTAGGCTTTTTCCTGTTTGTAATCAGTTTATTATCCGGGTTGCAGCGGTAGCTAGAAACTTACATAAAGGATCTATAATAAAGAACCACCTTTTGCTTATACTAAATTTTATACGCCACTTAATTATAGTATAGGTTAGTAATTCCACAGATAGCTTGGCAATGGAATCCGGGTTGCAGCGGTAGCTAGCAACCTAGTAAGAGACGATCACGTCCAATGTTAAGAAATATAAAAACCCATAGTTCCTAACAAAGGAGTCAGATCAAAACAAAAAGTACACCATTAGAACCGCCTTGTCCGAAACCCCTGTATAGGAAACTTTCTGTCCCTTGGCTTGAACAGCAAGGGAAATATATTGGCTTGATTATGATAAAGATCGAACTCTTCCCTATACTAACTTGCATAGGCAACTTCACTATAGTTAAGATTATTACAATAAAGAACGAACCCTAACCTATAGTAACTTTAAGGTGCGTACGGGTGTGTGTAGTTGTTAAATCCGGGTTGCTGCGGTAGCTGGCAACCTACTAAGAGTATAATAAAGAACGGACTCTAGGTCATAGTAACTGAAATATTATTTTAGGTTGCAACAATAGCTAGCAACCTAGTAAGAGACGATCACCTTCTATAGTAAAAATTACAATACCCCATTAATCCTAAAAATAGTAGCTTGAATAACAAAGCAAATAAATTGGCTTGAAAATCAAGAAAATTGACTTTAACCACGATATTCTCCACAAACGGCATCTTTTTTTCTTTCCGCTTTTTTTTACTCCTCAGCTAGCTGGGCACTGGTAAATCATAGAGAGCTATATAATGGCTCATTTTAAAGGAAATTGCTACATCTAGTCACTTTTGCAATTAAAAATAAAATAGTTTTTAAGTAGAATCAATTTTGTCACAAAAAACTTGCATTTTTGATGTATTTTCATACTGCAGTCTTTTCAAAGATATTTGAATTTTGAAGCAATCAAACAGTTCATGGTAATGAACTCTATATTAATAGCTACTTGTCTCAATAGTAACCGAAACTATAAAGAACGAAATTTTGATACCAATAGATAGATCAAAGCAAACAGTTCGTAATAACGAACTGTATGTATAGTAAGAGCGACTCGTCTCAATAGTAACTTGATACATGTAGTTCCTTCTGTAATTAAAGATAAAATATTTTTTTGAATAGTTCTGGGTTTCTTTGGTAGCTAGCAACCTAATTAAAAGACGATCATTCGAAGAACATACCATTGCATACATTGGACTTAGTTAGCTGCTCAATTCCTTGAAAAAACTTTATTTGTCAACTGAAACTAGAATAATTCCTGAAAATTTTATATAAAATAATTTTATTTAACTGCGAAGTACAAAAATATTTATGGCGTCTGAACAATAATTTCCATTTTTTAATTCAAACCAGAAAAAAAACCTGAGAATTTTAAAATTAGTTTGGTTTTTCTTTTGCTTCAACTGACTCGCTCGCCATTTTTTACGCCATTAATTTTATATCATCTTAGTTCAAAGTTATTATTGTATCCGGGAACCAAACATTTTTGGCTTAACCCGTAAAGTACGTATCTCTGTATTGTTGTCCTATATTTCCAATGAAAAATATTCAAATTTTTTTATTTTAGTTTTTAATCGAAAATTATATTAAAAGACGATCATTAGAATAATAAACCATTCCATACATTGGACTTAGTTAGCTGCTTGATTTTTTGAGGGTTTACATTAAAGAACAAATTTTAGTCCATAGTAACTGAAGTATTACAAGGAATCATTATATAGGTTATTAAATATAGGATCGATAACTTTTTAGTGAAATCATTTGCGCAATAAAAGATCTAAAACAGAAGCTACGTAATACTTAGTAACATCGTTGGATTCTAGCGTGCGCTGGGTGGAATTGGTTGTTAGGACTTTGCATAGGTAAACAATTAACTATGATGTAACATCCACGTATGCAATATTGTCAGGCAATATTGTGCTGTGAGAAGTGTCCCTTTTGAAATCCTGCTTGTTCAAGGGATAGAGGTTATTTATTTCTGCAAACCATTCAATTCTAGTTAAAAGTATTCACTCCAGTGTTTTACCTAGTGTTGCTAGCACTGAAATTGGCGTGTAAGATTTAATATTGTTTGACGGCTGTTTAGGATTAAGGATTGGGTTACAATGGCTATTTTCCATTATCTTGGACTCTTATAATGGGTCCACACATGGTTACAAATGTGCAGAAGTGCAAATTTAAATATCTCTGGAGCTTGTGTAATCCACTTCATATGTATGTCATCATGTCCAGGAGTTGATCTCTGGTTGCTAAGGTCAATTGCCCACTCCATCTCTTCAAAAGGAAAAGGTTTTTCAAGAGAAAAATTATGTAAGCAGGATTTTGGCAGAATGCAAAAGGGCGGACGACTGGGGGTCTGTCTTATGATTTCTTTTTATATTGCTCAGCAAACTGTTCAGTTTTTTTTACCGTCACTAAAAATGTACCTGTTATTGATACATATATCATATTTTTTATCATTAATATGTTTACTATAGCCGTTGAGTTTGCTAATATATTGGTAGATTTTAGTTGCAGCAGTTGGGGGTCTATCCGGGAGCAAAAACTTTCCCATGCTGCCTTTTTTTATTTTCTCATATTATTTTAAGTTTTGCTATTTTATGTTTATACTCAAGATTTGTGATAGAAGGGGGGTGTTTCTGGAAGTGTTTTCTGTTTTTTTTCCTACTTTGTTTTGCCAATTCACGGTCATCATTCCACCACGTCTTAGGCAATTTCTTGAGATTCAACCTTTTCTTCTTACTATATTTTGGAATAGCAGTATCTGCAGCAGAGTTCAAACTTGATGATAATTTTTGAGCTTTTTCATTTATGTCCAAATTCTTATACACCTCTGAGTAATTTTCAGACACTAGTATATCTTAGAAAAGGGACTAATTTGCTATTTCGTTATTATACTTTGGTTTGGGATTTATTGACACATATTGTGTGTTGCTTATGGAACAGAGAACGGCTTTATGATCTATTTGTAGTTCAGGGACCTTTGTAATATGAATATTTGCATAAGGACTTCTGGCAGCAATTTGAAGATCAATAGTGGAATTATTACTATTACAAATATCAAATCGACTCTGTAAATCAAATTGTGCAAAAAGAGAAAGACTTGTATCATTTACCAGAAGCTGCTCTACACTTTTCCAGCCTTATTTTCATAAGTTGTTACTTCCCATAATGTGCTGTGAGCATTAAAATCACCTAGAATAAGGGTATTGCCTCCAATTGTTTCTTTCTCAAGAATATTAAGGATATCTGTTTCACCTCGTGGGCTATAAAAGGATTTAATGTTGATATTTTTTCCAGAATTTAACCTGACAGATACTCCAATCACATCCACTTCAAAGTCGTAGCAAATTAATGCAAAGGGAAATGAGTAATAGTACCATATACAAAAATTGCTACACCACCGCCCTTCCTATTTGAATCCCTGTCTTTACGAAAGTATTTATATCCAGCTAGGATAATCCTTTTTAGCCTTTTTATCCGGGTTGCAGCGGTAGCTAGCAACCTAGTAAGAGACGATCACCTCCAATGTTAAGAAATATAAAACCCCCCAACTCCTAAAAAAAGAGTCAGATCAAAACAAAAAGTACACCATTAGAACCGCCTTGTCCGAATCCTCTATAAAGGAAACTTACCGCCCTTTGGCTTGAATAACAAAGAAAATATATTGGCTTGAAAATCAAGAAAATAGACTTTTACCACGTTATTCTCCACAAACGGGATCCGGGTTGCAGCGGTAGCTAGCAACCTAGTAAGAGACGATCACCTCCAATGTTAAGAAATATAAAAACCCGTAGCTCCTAAAAAAAGAGTCAGATCAAAACAAAAAGTACACCATTAGAACCGCCTTGTCCAAATCCTCCATAAAGGAAACTTACCGCCCTTTGGCTTGAATAACAAAGAAAATATATTGGCTTGAAAATCAAGAAAATAGACTTTTACCACGTTATTCTCCCCAAACGGGATATTTTTTTCTTTTTTTTTTCTTTTTTCTTTTCCACAGATAGCTTGGCACTGGAACATCGTAGAGGGTTGTTCAATAGCTCATTTTAAAGGAAATTAATTGGGTTAAAAATCTATAGTAACTAAAATAAATTATTTCTAAAAGAGAATAAATTTTTCCAATAAAAACTGTATTTTTGATGCAGTGACGTCATAATTATTATATAAGAAACGTCAAAACTGCAAATGGTCTCATTCATGAATATTGGAATTATTATTTCCGGGTTGCAGCGGTAGCTAGCAACCTAGTAAGAGACGATCACGTCCAATGTTAAGAAATATAAAAACCCATAGCTCCTAAAAAGGAGTCAGATCAAAACAAAAAGTACACCATTAGAACCGCCTTGTCCGAAACCCCTGTATAGGAAACTTTCTGTCCCTTGGCTTGAACAGCAATGGAAATATATTGGCTTGAAAATCAAGAAAATTGACTTTAACCACGTTATTCTCGTCAAAAGGGATATTTTTTTCTTTTTTCTTTTTTTCTTTTTTTGTATCCAGAGATAGCTTGGCACTGGAACATCGTAGAGGGTTGTTCAATAGCTCATTTTAAAGGAAATTAATTATAGTAAAGAACGAACTCTTGCCCTTAGTTACCTATGTCTTGTCAAATTAGCTAATTAATTTCACCTGATTTTGTTTTAAATTATAATAAAGAACGACACCTAGCCCATGTTAACTGAAATCTTTTTCTTTCTCCTCAGCTAGCTGGGCACTGGAAAATCATAGAGAGCTGTATAATAGCTCATTTTAAAGGAAATTGCTACATCTAGTGCTTTTTGTAATTAAAAATAAAATAGTTTTTAAAGTACAGTAAAGAACGAACCTTAGCCCATAGTAGTAGAAATAAGAATATCTAGGTTGCAGCGGTAGCTAGCAACCTATTAATTATATAATCCGGGTTTGCTGTGGTAGCTAGCAACCTAGTAAAAAACGCCAAATTAAAAGATGATCATTAGAAGAACAAACCATTGCTTATATTGGACTTAGTTAGCTGCCTGATTCTTTGAGGTTCGTCTCTTACTATTCCAAAGAAGAAAAAGCCGTAGGCTTTTTCCTGTTTGTAATAATACATTAAAAGATAACCATATGTGACCTAATAAGTGAATGCAATATTTATACACGTTCTTTCGACAAGGATTGCATTAAACAACGAGCTATAACCTATAGTAATTATAGTAAAGATCCGGGTTGCAGCGGTAGCTAGCAACCTAGTAAGAGACGATCACGTCCAATGTTAAGAAATATAAAAACCCATAGTTCCTAAAAAAGGAGTCAGATCAAAACAAAAAGTACACCAGTAGAACCGCCTTGTCCGAAACCCCTGTATAGGAAACTTTCTGTCCCTTGGCTTGAACAGCAAGGGAAATATATTGGCTTGAAAATCAAGAAAAGTGGCAGCTACTACAACATTCTGCCTAAACGGGATATTTTTTTTCTTTTCCTTCTTTTCCACAGATAGCTTGGCACTGGAACATCGTAGAGAGTTGTTCAATGGCTCATTTTAAAGGAAATTAATTAGGTTAAAAATCTATAGTAACTAAAATAAATTATTTCTAAGAGAGAATAAATTTTTCAATTAAAAACTGCATTTTTGATGTCTTTTCATACTGCAGTCTTTCAAAGATATTTGTTTTTTGTACATAATTACATAAAGGCTCGATCATCGAATTTAAGCTGAAACTAAGTAAAGGACAATTTACAGTAAAGAACGATCCCTCGCCCATAGTAACTGATATAAGGTGGTATCCAGGGGTATCTATCCGGGTTGCAGTGGTAGCTAGCCCCCTAGTAAGATACGATTACGCCCCATAGTAAAAATCCGGGTTGCAGCGGTAGTTAGCAATCCGGGTTGCAGCGGTAGCTAGCAACCTAGTAAGAGACGATCACGTCCAATGCTAAGTTATATAAAAACCCCTAACTCCTAAAAAAAGAGTCAGATCAAAACAAAAAGTACACCATTAGAACCACCTTGTCCGAAACCCCTGTATAGTTAACTTCCTGTCCTTGGCTTGAACAGCAAGGGAAATATATTGGCTTGAAAATCAAGAAAAGTGGCAGCTACTACAACATTCTGCCTAAACGGGATATTTTTTTTTCTTTCTTATCCACAGATAGCTTGGCACTGTATCATCGTAGATAGTTGTTCAATAGCTCATTTTAAAGGAAATTAATCAAGCTTGAAAGCTTGAAAATCAAGAAAATTGACTTTAACCACGTTATTCTCCCCAAAAGGGATATTTTTTCTTTTTTTTTGTATCCAGAGATAGCTTGGCACTGGAACATCGTAGAGGGTTGTTCAATAGCTCATTTTAAAGGAAATTAATTGGGTTAAAAATCTATAGTAACTAAAATAAATTATTTCTAAAAGAGAATAAATTTTTCCAATAAAAACTGTATTTTTGATGCAGTGACGTCATAATTACTATATAAGATCATCATAGTTTTATATTAGAGCTATGACGTGAATAGAGTGACGTCATAATTAGTATATAAGGAAAGTCAAAACTGAAAATTCTCTCATTCTTGATTAGAATCATGGTTAGATCAAAGCAGGCTATACGCAAGTTGAAGAAAGAGTACTACACAAACAACAGAGATAGTAACTTGAAAAGAAAAAAGCAAAGGTATTCAACCGACCAGGTGTATCGAGAAGTAATAATTGAGAGAGCAAAACAAAGGTATTCAACCGACCAGGCGTATCGAGAATTATATTAAAGAACGACATCTAGCCAATGTTAACTGGAAAATAATTATAATAAAGAACGACCTCTTGCCTTTATTAATTTATATTAAAGTTATTATATTTAGCTAAAAGGTAGGGAAACTGAGTTTCTTTTTTAAATTGTAAATTTAAGAGATACTACTTTAAATTCAATATATTAAAAAAAATTTCTGACGGGAAATCGAACCCAGGTCTTCCGCATGACAAACAGCGATAGTGACCACTGTACTATCAGAGACTTATAATATATAAATAATATATAATTCATGATATTAAATTGGTTAATACATCTTTGTACATGTTTTACATTAAACGACGATCATTAGAAGAACAAACCATTGCATACATTGGACTTAGTTAGCTGCCTGTTTCTTTGAGAGTCGTCTCTTACTACTCCAAAGAAGAAAAAGCCGTAGGCTTTTCCCTGTTTGAATCAGGGTTTACATAATCCGGGTTGCAGCGGTAGCTATCCTCCTAGTAAGACAATCATCCTAGTAAGAGACGATCACGTCCAATGTTAATAAGTATTAAAGACACGTACTCGCAAGGGTAAGCTATAGTTTCTTATTCGCTGGCTAGGATACAACTCTGATTTTAATTCGTGGATACCCACTGAAGAAGTTCATAATGTCTAATGGTTTTTATTTGACATTCATGTCCAATGTTTCCTATCCTCTTTATGACGATTTGAATATTTTACACATTAATCAATTTGAAGTCTAAATAAAACTTCTATTAATTAGTACTACATTAGATTTTCTTGACTAACATCGATCATTTATGTCATACTTAAACACAAAGTTTTAGATGAAATTTAACTCAAAAAGGAAATCATTTATTATAATTACATAAACGACCGATATAGTTCTTCATAAATCCGGGTTGCAGCGGTAGCTAGCAACCTAGTAAGAGACGATCACGTCCAATGTTAAGAAACATAAAAACCCATAGTTCCTAAAAAGGAGTCCGATCAAATTCAAAAGTACACCATTAGAACCGCCTTGTCCGAAACCCCTGTATAGGAAACTTTCAGTCCCTTGGCTTGAACAGCAAGGGAAATATATTGGCTTGAAAATCAAGAAAAGTGGCAGCTACTACAACATTCTGCCTAAACGGGATATTTTTTTTTTCTTTTTTTCTTTTCCACAGATAGCTTGGCACTGGAACATCGTAGAGAGTTGTTCAATGGCTCATTTTAAAGGAAATTAATTGGGTTAAAAATCTATAGTAACTAAAATAAATTATTTCTAAAAGAGAATAAATTTTTCCACCAAAAACTGAATTTTTGATGTCTTTTCACACTGCAGTCTTTCAAACATAATCGTATACCAGCGGTAAGATTTGAACCCACGCCTCCGAAGAGACTGGTGGCTAACACCAGTGCCTTGGACCACTCGGCCAGGCTGCCTCTCATAAATAATATATATGTGAATCTGGGTTGCATCAGTAGCTAGCAACCTAGCAAGAGACGATCAGTCCAATGCTAATTACAGTAAAGAACAAACTTCCAGCCCATAGTAACTAAAACAAGATTATAATTAATATTTAATATTGATCAATGATGTCACAATCGTAGGTTGTAGCCAGGTCGTCTCTTACTATTCCAACTAAGAAAAAGCCATAGGCTTTTTCCTGTTTGTAATTTAGTAAGGTACAATAAAGAAAGAACTCTAACCTATATTTTATATTAAAGTTATATTAAATTACAGAAAGGACCAATATAGTTCATCATAAATGTTACAGTAAAGAACAAACTTCCTGCCCATAGTAACTAAAATAAGATTATAATTAATCCGGGTTGCAGCGGTAGCTAGCAACCTAGTAAGAGACGATCACGTCCAATGTTATGAAATATAAAAACCCATAGTTCCTAACAAAGGAGTCAGATCAAAATTATGATAAAGAACGACCTCTTGCCTATACTAAATTTTATACACTACTTAATTATAGTATAGGTTAGTAATTCCACAGATAGCTTGGCACTGAAACATCGTAGAGAGTTATTTAATGGATCATTTTAAAGGAAGTTAATGGGTTAAAAAACCTTTTGTAATTATAAAATAAATTATTTTTAATTACAGTAAAAAACATCCGGGTTGCAGCGGTAGCTAGCAACCTAGTAAGAGACGATCACGTCCAATGTTATGAAATATAAAAACCCATAGTTCCTAACAAAGGAGTCAGATCAAAACAAAAATTACATTAAAGAACGAGCTTTCATCCATAGTAATTGAAGTATTATAAGAAATCATTATATAGCTGATGAATTTTTCTTAATGATTAATATTAGACATAAATTAAAATCTTGTTTAGGGTAAAAGACCAGTTAATAGATTTTAAACCATAATTATTTTCTGAAAAATTAGGGTCCGTCCGGAACGACTCTACCAACTGGGCTACCGAAGGCTTACACTATTATTTGACTAAATATTATATCATGTATCCGGGTTGCAGCGGTAGCTAGCAACCTAGTAAGAGACGATCACGTCCAATGTTAAGAAATATAAAAACCCATAGTTCCTAACAAAGGAGTCAGATCAAAACAAAAAGTACACCATTAGAACCGCCTTGTCCGAAACCCCTGTATAGGAAACTTTCTGTCCCTTGGCTTGAACAGCAAGGGAAATATATTGGCTTGAAAATCAAGAAAATTGACTTTAACCACGTTATTCTCCCCAAACGGGATATTTTTTTCTTTTTTCTTTTTTTTTCTTTTCCACAGATAGCTTGGCACTGGAACATCGTAGAGGGTTGTTCAATAGCTCATTTTAAAGTAAATTAATTGGGTTAAAAACCTTTTGTAACTAAAATAAATTATTTCTAAAAGAGAATAAATTTTTCCACCAAAAACTGCATTTTCGATGTCTTTTCACACTCCAGTCTTTCAAACATAATCGTATACCAGCGGTAAGATTTGAACCCACGCCTCCGAAGAGACTGGTGGCTAACACCAGTGCCTTGGACCACTCGGCCAGGCTGCCTCTCATAAATAAATATATATGTGAATTTGGGTTGCAGCAGTAGCTAGCAACCTAGTAAGAGATGATCAGTCCAATGCTAAGAAATATAACAAAACTCCTAAAAATAGAGTCAGATCAAAACAAAAGTACATCATTAGAATTACCTTGTCTGAAACCCTACTAGATAAATAATGAATGTCATCACAGTTTTATATTAGAGCTATGACGTGAATAGAAAAACATGAAATTATATTGTTGTTTCTGAAGACGTCATGAAATAATATCATTGCTCTATGACGTCAACAAAATCATTACGCTGTGACGTCATAATTACTACTTAAGAACTACAAAGATGAAAATGTTCTCATTCATAATTATAATAAAGAACGAACTCTTGCCTATACTAAATTACACACTCAACCTAATTATAGTAAATGATATAGTAATGATATGGTTCTATTGATGTTTTATAAAGGACCGATATAGTTCATCATAAATGGTATTTGTCAAAAAGGTTTTTGTATTATTATCCATTATTATGTAAAATGCAGTAATTTGGGGGAGGGGGGGTTAACAAAAAAAATATTTGTTAACTGAAACTAGAATTATTCCTGAAAATTTTAAATATAATAATTTTATTTAACTGCAAATTGCGAGAATATTTATGACGCCTGAGCAGTATTACATTAAAAGACGATCATTGGAATAATAAAGCATTGCAGACGTCGGACATAGTTAGCAACTTGATTGTTTGAGGTTCGTCTCTTACTCTTTCAAAGAAGAAAAAGCTGTAGGCTTTTTCCTGTTTGTAATCATATAGCATAAAACAAACCCCATGTGCAACTGACGTCATTAAATAAAAGCTTGATTTACTTCATTAAAACTGAGGATTATTTGATCTAGAAGACAATGTCTGTTTAGAAGACAATATCCTTAGAGAATACATTAAAGAACGAACTTTAGTCCATAGTAACTGAAGTTATATTAAAAGACGATTATTAGGAGATCATACATAAGGGATAGATACTGTAAATTGGAATTTTGCAAGTATCGTCGGTGTCAGGGTTTTATTGATAGCTGAATTCAAAGTATTACAGTAAAGAACAAACTTCAAGCCCATAGTAACTAATCCGGGTTGCAGCGGTAGATAGCCTGTTAGGGTTATTAGTATATGTGTTTGTAAGACTAATGATTTAGAACAAATTCCAGGAGCACCGACTCAAGAAAAAAGTATTTCTAACTGTGTTTTAAACAGTTCTTTTAGTTCTACTGAATATTTGGCAAAAAATGATCTGTGTAGTAGAACAAACTGTCCTGGAAAGTACGAGACCACTATTGAAAAATGCTCTGAAACTAGATCTGACAAGGAAATTATGATGGCTGGAGTCACCTATAACAATCTGAGTAAACATTCAAAACCAAAAATTGGGCAGCAGGGTACTTGGCAATGTCATTATAATAAAGAACGAACGCTTGCTCATAGTAACTGAAATATTAATTAAAAGTAGTATATACATAAAGGATCGATCTGAAAATTAGTAAATAACAAACAACAGCATGTAATTGAATAGCTTAGTTGCCTGATTTTCTGTGGTTTTTTAATTTTTATAATAAAGAACGACCTTTTGCCTATACTAAATTTTATACGCCACTTAATTATAGTATTACATAAAGGCTCGATCATCGAATTTAAGCTGAAACTAAGTAAAGGACAATTATGCCTCCATATATTCACAGTGATGTATAAGATTTCCCATTACATCTGTAAACTGTTCCACAGTTGCCGGTCCATACCTTGGAAGCTTTTCACTAAACATGCAACATTTCTTTTGGATATTACTATGAAGTTTTGCGAAAGCATCTCTAGCTGACTTTTCAACAAAATCTATTCTTTCAGAGATAATTTTAATCTTTAATTTTGAATATTTTTCGTAATCCCGGTAAAATATTCGTAAAATTTTTCTCAATTTACAAAGATCAGCCTGTGCGTTCTTTGCAGCTTGTGTAAATTGCAATAATATCCATGGTATCCGAGCATTTCTGGTGCATAGGCTGGAGAAGTTTTGAAAAGCAGAATAAAAGCATTGTATATCTGCTTGGTCTGTTATAAGCTGCTCTACTGGTTAGAGTCTTCTATAGTTGCCCCTTGTCTGTCACGTCAAAACAATGGAAAATGGTAGAAAGAGGAGACCTAGTAGTTTAAAACTTACTAGTAGTCGAGTTCCAGAGAATGAGCATTCCAAGGGTCGAGTCTGCGTCTTGGTTCTGGGTGATTTTGGTAGAAGCCCAAGAATGCAATATCACACCCTATCTTTGGCTAGAGAGGGATATTCGGTTGATGTTATTGGCTATGGGGGAAGTATGTCAACAAATGAAATTCTAATGAATGACAATGTTGCAACGCACTATATAAAACCACCTCCTGCCTTTGAAAAAGTTCCTTTTATGCCTCGAATATGTTCTTATGTTTTCAAAGTGCTATGGCAAACTGTGACACTCTTCTTTGCTTTGATGTTTATTAGTCGGCCATCAGCTGTTCTTGTGCAGAATCCGCCTTCAGTGCCAATGCTCCCTGTGACTTGGTTTGTATGTAAAGTAAAGCGATGTGATCTAATTGTGGATTGGCACAACTATGGTCATTCAATTTTGGCTCTAAATTTAGGGACAAATCATTTTTGGCGAGAGCGTCAAAGGTCATTGAAGAGAATTTTGGCAGAAGAGCAATTGCTAATTTATGTGTTACAGAGGCTGTGAAATCAGACTTGCAAAAAAACTGGAAAATTAGTGCCACTGTTTTATATGACCGTCCTGAATATCTTGTTTGAATTACAAAATTAGTATTATTGGTTAGACACCATAAATATTTTTGCAGTTTACATAATAAGTTTAGCGATTTTCCAACATGAAGTGCTTATCTTTTTCATTCACAACTATACTTTACAGTTAGAGTTCTAGTTTAGTTTAGTTTTAGTTAAGAGTTTAGAATTTTAGTGAGTTTTAGTTAGAGTTCTAGTTTAGTTTACTTTTAGTTAAGAGTTTAGAATTTTAGCTTAGAGTCTTAGCTTAGAGTTTTTGTTAGAGTTCTAGTTTATTTTAGTTTTAGTTAAGAGTTTAGAGTTTTTAGCTTAGAGTCTTAGCTTAGAGTTTTTGTTGAAGTTCTAGTTTAGTTTAGTTTTAGTTAATAGTTTATAGTTTTAGCTTAGAGTCTTAGCTTAGAGTCTTTGTTAGACTTGAAGTTTAGTTTAGTAATAGTTAAGAGTTTAGAGTTTTAGCTTAGAGTCATAGCTTAGAAAATTTCAGATACAGGGGTTTCGGACAAGGCGGTTCTAATGGTATACTTCTTAATTTGATCTGACTCCTTTGTTAGGAACTAAGGGTTTTTTATATTTCTTAACATTGGACGTGATCGTCTCTTACTAGGTTGCTAGCTACCGCTGCAACCCGGATTTGCTCATTATAGAATTCGAGAGCATCCAAAAGCAGGTCAAAGTTTTCATCCTTGGTCCATGACGTACTTGAAACTATAAGCCCT